>JAGDQP010010825.1:0-43123 GCA_022664845.1 Lepisma saccharinum
GCTTGAACCTAAATCTCTGATCCAGCGGCTACGCATCTTTAAATCATAATATACATCTTGTTACTCTAAGCATTAGAAAAAAAGGCTCTGATCGAGTTACGAAGCATAGCTGTTCCAGCAACGTGCCGTCTACACGCTGCTTATATGCTGTAATTGGCATCTGAAGCCGAAATCGGACACTTATGCTCTACAATCATTGCTCTTAAACCAGAAATATTATAGAAATGATATATCAACTTAATATTTACGTTAAAACTTTGAATATTGTACTTACTGGTAATTATTAGCTATCCTATTCCCCTGTAAACGTCCCTTAATCTAATATACACTGACTCAAATATAGTTATAAAAATCCTCATAGCTCCAACAATAACGTTATTTGTGTCATGTACGTAACTTCATGTATATATGTATGTAAATATATCTCTTTTCTCATTCTGCTCCAAAATGCGGAATGGTGCGATAATTACGTCTGTATGTATTTGAGTAAGTGACCCATCCTCTATTTCTACAAGTATTGATTAATAAAAATCACTGGCTGGGAATCACTTTGGGTAGTGGGGAGAGGACACGAAAGTTTTCGTGTTAAGCGTCATTTCAATCAAAACAGAGGATATGATCTCCCCATACTACAGCAGCACGTGACCAATGTCGTGTGATTTCGCTATTGTAGGGTGATTCTCAAGGGGAGAGGCATCTCCCGTTTAAAACAATGTATTGTAAAAATATCAAACACTTCTACACCGCCGTCCCCCCCTCGTTCCCCCTCTTGCGTGTTAATAGTAATAGGGGGAAGAGAAGAGATGATTTTTTCCTCTGAGAGATGACAAAAGAACGTATCGATCTGGTTATATCAGAGTCTCTGTTGCACGACTCATGGAGAAATGGAAAGAATCCGTGCTCCGACTCTGGATATTGGTATGTACGCTGTTTTCGCTATAATGTATTGGAAATTCAATGATTTTTACATATTTGGACTAAGAAACTGTGTAATTCATTGAGAATTGGATAAGAGAAAGATAAAATGAATTGTATGGGCGGTAACAACACTATGACTTATCCCCGTCCCGTTTGAGAATTGGAAGAAGTCTCCATAATCTAAGCACAATAATGGCTTCATTGACTAATTATCAGGAAGTCGTATAATGCAAGAGCATTTGTATATGGGGAAATATTAAGGCAATACCTGTTAATAATAATGATTACATGAAAATTGTGATAAATTAATAACGTGGTATATATTTAATAATAATTGCTGTGTAATTTGAGGGTTTTACTGTATATAGCTTAAATTAGTGTATTGAAATCGCGGGCCGCTAAAATTAGTTCGTTATTTCGGGGTTTTACTGCATAATCGGGTAAGTTTTGTGCGTATTACCTACTAACATCACCAAACATTTTTTTCTACTTAACTCCAACCTTGTTCTCAAAATAGGAACAGCTAACAACAGAAAGTATCATTGCGCTTTCACATAATAATTATTTGTTATTGTTGCGTTTCATGTCGCCTCAAGGAGACGCTGGGACTGAAGGTGTTAAAAAAAATTGTTTTTTCTGGGACCGAAAACTTCATGTGAACAGACGAAAATTTATCTACAAAAATTTTACATTCCCATCAGAAAGAGCTACCATAGATCCTATTGTTTTTCGAGGGGAAATTTCTCATCTTTTCTCCGATGAAAATCCACTCCAAAAAAGTGGTTCCTCTTTTCTCTCTCAAAAGATGAAATATTCTGCTCAAATCGAGCGGGATTCCGCTCTTTGAATTTAGTGTATACAGAACGGTAATATTTTATGGCTGCGAAATTTGGTGTACGGGTCCTGGCAGATGAACATAAATTAAGTGTTTTTGAAAATAAGGTTTTGAGGAACATAGAGACGAAACGGGACAAGATGGCCGGAGATTTGAGAAGACTGCATAATGAAAACTTCTTCAGACCATGTTTGTCTGAAGAGCCAGACATTGAGCCATGTTTTAAATAATGAAATGACGACAGCTGAGATGGACGGGTCATGTAGAGCGCATTTGGGAAAACAAAGATTATATTCCATGGTGGTTGGTTATTCAGAGGGAAAAGGGGCCACTGGGAAGACCAAGACGTCATTGGAAGGACAATATTAGAAAGTCTTCATGAGGTGGGTGTTCGTGATAAAAACTGGCTTGATCTTGCCCTAGATAGAATACAATGGCGAACGTTTGTTACTGTGGCTATAAACTTACGAGTTTCATATACCATAAATGAACTTCCGACTTCCATTATTTAGTTCATTAATTAAATGTTTTGGCCCACAGCACTGTTGCTCAGATTCAGATATATTAGCGTTCTTTAAGACCTTTCTTTAACAATATGAGCTAACAGATATAGAATACCTTTCTTTAACTTTCTTTAACTTGTCAATATAGAATATATAAGCTACAATTAAGAAAATACTACATAAGTATCAAGATGCTACTTGAAGTTTCACATAACAAACATGAAAACAACTGTTATATAAATATACAACTTCTCAATATCTAATATCACAGGACATGAACTCTTCAATGTTATAAAAGGAACCAGCAATTAATAGCTTACTTAAAAGTTTTTTTTTTAAGGTTTGATCTGATTTAATATTTTTTACATATTCAGGCAGCTTATTATAAAATGTAATGCTTCTATGCATTATTGACTTTGCATATAGCTGAGTTCGTTGTCTGTTTACATACAATTTTTCATTGTTTCTGGTAAAATACCTGTGCACATCACTATTCTTCGAACATTGCAGTTGCCTTGATATTTGTAAGATTTCTTGAATGAATATACAGGGGACTGTCAGAATATTCAATTTCGAGAAAAAAATTCTGCAAGATGCACGATGAGGGCTGTTAGTAATTATCCTAACAATTCTCTTCTGAATCTTAAAAATTCTAAAAAGTTTTGTTGATGATCCCCAGAATGCAATACCATATTTTGTAAGGGAATAAAATGTAGCATAGTAAAATGATAAAATTGTCGATTGGTTTAAAATGGAAATTAGATAACGTATGAGGTAGGTTATTTGAGATAGTCTATTTGCAAGTTTATTTACAAGTTCTTCCCACGTGAGTTTATTGTCAATAAAGAAGCCTAAAAATTGTACTTTCAGAGAATTCGCATACTGAATTATTGATGATTATATCTGGTGTGATACCTGAATTGTAGCAAGTGCACGTGCAATGTTACCGCTTTTCTAGCGTGTGAGGGGCTTTTAAATTAAAGATTTTGGAAGGTAATTATAAAAAAGAGGAACCGAGCAGCCGTGGTTCAGTGGTAGAGCGTTGGTTTAGGATTTGGGAGGTACTGGGATATATTCCAGCGGCCTACCATCCTAACTGAGGTTTTCCAGGTTTTTATCTCAGTCATTGCTGTGATGGTACCTACAAAATAGGCCCTGTCCATTTACCTTCCAACATCCTTCTTTAAGATCCATAAACCCAATGTTCTCCTTGAATATAAGAAGTTTGTTATATAAGGAAAATAAATCAGAGAACCAGAAATTGAGGCCATATATAATCCGCAAAAAAGGTATATTGAGTACAAAGAAAGAGAAAACGTAAAACTGAAAAGTTTTTATTCCGCAGTCCTTAATCCTTTGGCTCTCTACGGTTTTTTAAAAGCTGTAGGTCTATATTTGATTTGAACCGGAACTCTATTTGCAAGAACTTTTAACGCAATAACCCTTTATGCCATCTTCAGCTCTCATATAGCAAGACTTTTATTGGGCACAACCAACGCAAAGAAAGGGACACATGTTTAACAGACAAGGAAGGAGAAAAGTGTTGATGTTATTTTCCTTTGACTGCTTTCAACTTTCAAGGAAGCACGGTGTTCCAGGTTTCTCAGACTCTGGATGGCCCTTCCGGAGTTAAGAAATATATTATGTCTCTCCTGTCACTTGTTAACCGCAAAGAGGGTGAGGAAGTGACCAGAGGAAAAGTGAATTTCTGTTCATCTTGTAGTTTCTTTCTCGCGACAGCAGAGGGCCGAAAAATTAGTTAGAATTAGTCTAAGTTTATTTTTCGCAGTGATAGATGACAGTGTGAGAAATCAGTACGGCTCCTTATATGGATACGCTTACTCTATACCTATATACTCAATGGTAATACTATGGTTCAGAGCTTTCTAATTGCGTAAATAATTACGATAATGCTAAGAAACTAGACATTTCTAGGAACTTTTATACTCTCTTATTTTGCCTATCTTCATTTTTTATGCCCAAGCAATGTTTCCAAGTTATTTCTTAATTTTAAAGGCCCGTATCGGGCGCCATACTTTCAAGTTACATTCCAGTCGGATTTCCGAGGACTTTTGATATGATGTTTAGGATAATTTTCTAAGCATTTTGCTGAAATAAATCTGCTGAATGGAAATTAGTTCATTAAAAAAATTTTAATTTCAATAGACCATCAGGACATTATTGGTAACGAACTTATTCACTGAGGGATTATTACGCTCGCGAGAGTACTGTGACGTCAAGTTAGTTATTCTAGCACGTGATCATGATAGTAATGACACGCGAAGTAATAATATGTTAAGTTGTATTTTTTTCTTTCAAAAACATTTTTATATTCCGATATATATTATTATTGCTACTTAGGAAGGGTTAGGCTAGGTTACATACCTTTCATTACATCCCTTTAGTCTTTTGGTTGCTATCGTGGGCTTGACTCTTAATGGTCAAACCAAGTGCAAAATCGTTTTACAATTGCCATTTTAAAATTAAATATTGATAATTCATTACACCCCATCCTTGATTACATCCCATAGAACACCACCATTTTAAGCGTTGTATTACGATAGCCATTACTATTGTGATCCGGACGTACTTATTCTCCGCAGCTACTCGTAAACTTTTCAGTAATTTTTCTATTTTGGCAATTGACTTTGCAATAGTGGGTTAACAATATGGCGACAAACATAAAGTCCATTTTTCTGTCTTGTGCATTTGCTTGGTTTCATCTTTTTGGATTATGTTTAATTTTATTGGATGTATTGTTTTGCTCATTTCCTCTGGCATTAATAGGCACTATTATATTTTTCGTATTTGTGCATATCGTTAGACTTAATCCACCGAGTCCTGGACAAGTGGAAGAACTCTTGGGTCAAGATCCTTGGGTACAAGCCGAAAACATAGATGGCGGTGATTCGGAAGAGAGAAATAGTATTAATGAACCGTACTGTATGAGAGTTGTTGCTCACAGGGGAGCAGGATTAGATGTCCCAGAGAACACGTTGACTGCGTTCAGAAAGGTAAATGTCAAAGATATAGTTACTAAAGTAAATCATTGCTTTTGTGCAGTTGTGTACAAGGGTTACTGTTAACCAGGGCATTACTATAGTAGTGACGTACCGCAGTATTTACCTCCCTAATACTCTCAAACATCACACAATTATCTCAATTCCTCCTGTAAATTTCTAAAAATTAGTACGGCACTACTATAGTTAACCCTTAACCAGTTGTACGGAAAGAATACGGTATAGATTTTACTCTATTTACTCCAGTTTACTTCAGGGATTGAGTCTTACGTACTTTCTACACTACTCTTTTCTTTGTAAATATCACAAAGACGGCTCTATGTCGTTCCGAACACGCTTATATGCTAAAAAAATAAATTATGTTTAAATTGTAAGTAAAGTTTAGTTCACGTTATTATATGATAAATAGTAATGGCATTTTCCTGAAACTGAAATCATTAGAGCACCCAGGTGGATCAGTGTTCTAGGACCTTGACAACGTTACACACAGTTACAAAGAGAGCAAGCAATCCAAAAATATTTTACGAAAACTCTACCATTATTATTTCTTTAAATACGTACTCGAGTTGTTCACCACATAAATATGACACCAGGCTGAAGAACACTAGTGGACTCACTGCATGTTATGAAAGACGCGTATTTTGCAACAGAAATTATGGACATTATGTCGATTGGGCGAAGACAGTTAAGAAAAAGCAGAGCGGTCTGCGGCGGTAAGCCATCGGCTCGAAGCCCCGGCATGGGTGTGGATTTTAACAGGTGAATCGTGACTGCCCCATATGAAAAAGAAGTTTTTTTTACAAGTTAGAAAATGCCAGGTTAGATACTTTTTTTTAGTTCCTAAGATTTATGCCTGAGAGCCAAAACCACGTAAGTCCAATTTTGACCAAACTGTAATGCAGTTTTGTACATATTCGGAAGGCCTAACATAATGATTGCTTGATTTTTCTTGGAAACATGTTAAATAATATAAAAGAGTAGCTCCGTGACTTATGCGTTTCTGGCTCTCAGGTATAGAAGTACGAGTTGCGCTTCATGTTTTGACACACACCATGAGCTTATACTGAACGCGGATGCATCTGAGACTTTTTGTTTTTCCACTTGTTATTGCACACTTCTACACACGTTGGGACGAAACATTTCTCCTGTAATACGGATATATTTGACCAAACTTGCAGATGGATTAACCTACACTTTCAGGTGGACTGCGAACAATAATTACGATGACAAAGTTCAGATTTGTTTCTTGGTGAACGCCGGAAACAGAAGGAATGATCTTCATTGACGTCGTTGATATGTACAATTCAAATCCCATCCAATTAGCTTTATCATGTACGCATTTCCTTTTAAAAATACATTTATAGCACTGAAAAAAGATGAAATTTTGAATTTAATTTAACTTTGCATCGCCACTATCAAACATTTTCCTGTTCGGGAATAAACTCTACATCTAAAAGGACAGTTTGGCCATGGGAAATCCTGTATCTCCTATTTTGGCCAACATCACCAATTCACCATAGATTATGTAGAATCATCATTATTATCAAAACCTGAGTTTGTGTTTTTTAGGTCCCACACACGTTATGTGGACGATGAAATTTTGATCTATACTTGTGACTCAGAATTAGATTTCCTGTTACAATGTGTAATTTCTGTCCACTTTAGGTTGAAATTCCAACATTTGTTGGGGAAAAAATGGTAGGTTAGGTCAAGGCTCTTAAATTCCGGACTGGAAATATAATTCTGGCGCCTACCAGTAACTATAATTTAAGTCCAAAACATGTAGCCCTGTACATCAAATAGTAGTTGTATTAGTGTGGCGCCTTGTTCAGTAGGAAAATTTTCGAGCCCTGAGTTAGGCTGTAGGAAGAACAATAAGTTTCATACGACATTAAAAACTTAATTTTTTTGTGCCATTTTTAGAACTGACTTCGGTCCGTCACGATTATCAATGCGATGCTAGTTCACATCCGTGCAGCAGCCGGAATTCGAACCCGAAACCTTTAAGTCGCTGGCTTAGCCCCCAACCCACACGGCTACCAGGTCGGAACCTACAAAATTTGTTACTAGCCCGTAGATTTAAACTAGAATCTTGGCGCAAGTCCGCTGTGTTCACTTTCAGCAGAGCACAAAGTTGAAGTACGTTAGGATGCTAATTTTCTCTATAACTTGCACGACGATTGCGAAGATATTAAAAAAGAATGGCATAACCACAAACATAAATTCCTGATTGTGTGCACCAAAATCACCTGAAAAAAAAATCAAACTAGAGTTTCTACACGGATAAGCAAAATGCAGGAATCTATGAAGTTATGTGTAATTACAGTGAGAATTATACCTGTCGGTATGACCATACGTTGCTTTCCTTTGCGAATTAGCAAATAGGAAAGGGCCTTGAACACTGAAAATACTGTATTCGGCCTTGAGATCAGAGCAACATTAAATTGTCACTTCCAAGGTATTTCATAACACCACCAGCAACTTAAAGAGAACTGTTTTGAGCCTTGGAAATTTACATAAATCTTTTACCTGCTTCATCAGGACGTATTTAGGGAGTAGTTTGGGTGGGGTGAGTGTGTCACTATGGCGGAAGTATTTCCTTTGTAATAAAATTAAGAGACTTAGTATCCTCCCTTCCGCAATAGTGACACAAAGAAAATCACTCGCAAAATGGATATCACTTCTTGTGTGAGTAGAATTCTTTCGTCACTTTTCCCTTTACCCCGAAGGGGCTTTTGTACTGATATCACTTATTTTGTAAGGCTCATACTGTGTCTACCACCCTGAAAAGCCTGGAGAACCTGGAATACTCAGGAAATTTTATAAATCTGAAAAACTCAGGGAAATCTATAGTTTATGAGGCAAACTCAGGGAAAATTTTGGAGATGGACCCATCCACGGTCGGTAAGAGCACTGCTCCGGCAGGGCGGAGGTTCTTGGTTCGATTCCCACTGCTGACCGGATTTTTTCATTGTGTTAAAATGCTCTATTTTAATGAAATTGTCTTTTTATTTCACTTGTGAGGTACCAACAATGTACAAGATGTTGGACTGGGTGGTGCTGGGATTAACAAAAAATGTCATTGCGTATGATTTACATGTTCTACTATACTAAGAACTCAGGGAATTTGAAAATAAAAATCATGGAAAACTCTGGGAATTTCAATTTCAATTTCAATTTGTTTCCGTGGACAGAATTTTTGTGTACAGGAAATTAATACGACGTGAGGATAACCTAAGTTTGAATGTGTTTTGCGTACAAAATGCTTGCTGCTTTTACATATGCTATCTAAATATAGGTTACAGTAGTAAACACAGTGAAAAGAGTTTGTTGAATTATTGGCATTATATATATATATATAAAAAAGGTAAAACATATGCATCTATACAAAAAGCGGAAAGTTGCAGAATAGGAGTGAAACTTCAGAAATCATCCCAAAAATGATTTTAAAGCAGAGAAAGGATCAGTAAACCTTAAAACACCGAAGAATACATAATTAAATAAAAAATGCTTCAGTTTTACGTGAAATTATAATCCGAACCGTTCATCAACTGTCAGAAAGGCGACTACATTTCATCAAGTTTCTAGCCCTAGCCATGACAAACTACAGTCGCTTTGTCTGATATGGCCCTATCCTTCTATTGTATGTAATGAAGTTTAAGGAACTATTTTGATCATTATTTGTTAAAGAAAGGTTTCAATGTAAGTTTAAAGGCCAGGAAAGGTTTTAAGAGCCATTGTTTAATTTATATATAATTTCTATGGGGTTTTCCAAGTTTCGCGATGAGGATGGTAGATGTCTCTACTTCGAGCGTGAAAAAACTGAAGTAACTAACATTTTTGTATTTTAAAGAATGGTATGTTTACAGGACTAGAAGATTATTGAATATTGCAAGTGAAGATTCATGGCATAAACTAATATGTATATTAGATAATTAATGAGATCATGAACGTATATAGCCTATGTCGGGAACAGCATGTAGAGGTAATGATTATATTTTTAATCCTCTGTTTAAATAAATATTTTTTCATTGTTGCCTTGCGTTTCCCTTTTATAGTTAGACGTAGTGGATAACTTAGCTTTGGTCCTGGAAGGCGCTGAAAAGCACTGAAAGGATCATTGTTTGAGAGTTTCCAACTATTTTCAGGTGTACGTTCCACTACGTAGAGTAGCTTTCGGGCACGCCTTAGCGTTAGGTATTGTTTTCTTTTACATTGATCGACCGCACAGCGACGACGACGGAGCTAGCGACAAAGGGCAAATTATTTAAAGATAGATATAGACAAAACGCTTGACCAAGAAGGTACCGTTTCGTGTCTTTTCCAGAGACTGTCAAGTGACAAACCGCCTCCGCACAAACCCCATCATCATTAACTTTGAGCTCCCAATAGACTGTAACTACTAGGTAGGGCATAAAGGTGTTTATCAAGAGGACATTCACGTAGCAGAGTCTAATTATTTCAAGTAAAAACAGGAGTAGGTCGGTAAGCAACATATAGACCGTTTGTAAAAGAAACTTTTGGGGTTTCTTGTAGCGCACATTTATTTTCTGTGGGCGCAGTTCTAGTTTAGCCTCGTTTTTACCCTTTTAAATGAACATTTTCCTGGATGAACCATTTTTCGTATCCTGTGGTGAGGCGCTGGATGAATGAGAGTTTGATATTCCTGTGCAAAAGAAACACATGTGGTGGTTCGCCGCTGGAAGTTGGATGTGCAGTTTCCGAACTCTCATGATGCGTGAAAGTGGTTCCGGAGATTCTTCTTGGAACATCTCAGATAAACTGGGAAGTGTCTGTCTGAGTGTTGATTTATATTACGAATGCAAGTTTTGATACTTTTTGATTAATGATCTATCTTCACAGAAGTGCCAATCAACAGGAAAACTTAAAATTAGCATTTCATCCGCACTCTGTTCTGTCACCATTGGAGTTTTGTCCAAACATATCGTTCCGTTAGGTTTTTGTTTTAATTTGGCAGCTGAGATGGTTCGCTAAAACTAGTATTGCTGATTCGATCTGAAGTAATTTATTTCTGTTCAATGTGTTAGGTTTTTATTTTTGAATTTAATTTGTAAGGCCTTTAGGCAATGGCGGAATTCCGAGAAAACCTACTGCATATGGTGTTTGTCCACCACTAAGCCCACATGGACGAGCAGGGATCGAACCGACGACCTCAAACACCAGATGAGCTGCCGTGGCACCTGTTTTTAGTATTTGTGGTACAGGTAAGATGTTGATGGAAAGCCTCACAACCACGTCAAGGTCTCTTTCCTTCTGTGAGGGCCTCTAGTGTTTTTATAGTTGGTAGAGGGACGCAAGATCGTTTGTACCGTGCGATCTTACGCCGGAGAACCAACTCACACAGCATTTGGTTGACTGTGTGTACGCGGCTGGTGTTTTCGAATGTGTGTGTTTTCTCGTTTCTGTGGAAGTTAACAGATGCTTCACTAAACCTGACTTGGCAAACCCCTTGCTATTTCTGAGACCATTATAGCGAGACTCTTGCCGGGTACTCTTTAGCAAATCATTTGTTAACTTCCGGGATGCCGAGAAGTTGTTCCCCGTCGCGATTGCCGACAAATGGCTTTCCAAAAGCTGACCTGGCAAATACTTTACTATTTCTGAAGCCATGATAGTGAGATCCTTGCCGGATACTCTTCAGCAAGCCATTTGTTTATTTAGTTGTGTTGGATGCACGAGAATTGTGTGTGTATGTGAGTGTAAATGTTTTTAGAATATTAAAAAATGTAGTCATAGATTCAATGATAATAAAAGAGTATTGTTAATAAAATATAGCGTTTGTTGTACTTCGTTGTGTGGTTAGTACATTAACACTTGACGATTGTTACCTCTGCTAATTGTACAGTACAACAATACAGCTTGTTTGAATTGAAAGTTCTTATTAAAAAAAAACAGACTGACAACGCTATACACTTAACTTTATTGTAAAAAGTTAATTGTGTATCTTGGTTAGTCTATTTTAATTAAATTAAGTATGGATACAAGGCCTAATATATTTTAGCCGCGGTCGAAACCAATAGCTAAAGTCATAACACACATAATTTAATATAGCTTTTATCTTTAAGCGGACCGCACAAAATATGCTTGCTCTAAAGCATTCAAGGGTTATTCTTTGAATACACCTACTATCCAGTGTGGTTGGACAAATTTCTGACGGTCATTGGAACTGAACTCTGTGGTATCATGACTTAGTCCTTCCATACAAGCAAGTTCTGACCCAAAATTTTTGCTCAAACTTATCCAGAGTTTACAGGTTCATGGTAATTATTATGTTTTCACAGACTATAGTTTAAGTTAATCACTATCGTACCACCTGCTCTGTTTTATTCAAACTGTGGTAGAAAATATTAACTTCAGTTTAGACACAGTAAGGGATGTTGTAAGGTCTCAAGATTGAATAAACTGCTAAACCACACCGACTATAGTTATTTGTAATGGAGCACAGCCAACATCTTTTGTTTATCAGACATGTTATTTCATGATTTGATATTTTTCAACTCTTCCGCGTTTGTAACCTACAAAACCTGAGCTAGTTAATCGCTCGATTAACCTAAAATTGCTAATGATGACTTCAAAGTAGTTTTCAAGTAATAAGAAGAGAACACAAAGTCTGGATGACTCCCATTACGTTCTTTTCGAAATTGAATTAAATCAGTTGGTTGTGGAGGTTCTGTGCTACAGTTGTTTCAACTCCTGTGATTTGAAATTTCGAAAATATTGTACTAATTATTCACAAATTTTAAAAGGAAAGGAAAAGCCAAAGGTAAAATAAAAAAAAATGCAATATCTGCTACAAATCCAGTCGATATTTGTAGTATATTTTCACGTTCATTTGAAGTTTCTAGTTTTCGTTTACTTGTGAGCTTGGAAAACCTGAAATACTCAGGGAATTTTATGTAATGGAAAACTCAGGAAAATCTATAATTTATGATTAGGTGGACCTATTAACGTTTGCTAAGAGCTGCCCAGGCAAGGCGGAAGTCCTGGGTTCTATTCCCACTGTTGACTGGATTTTTTCAGTGTGTTAAAATCCTCTATTTCAAACAAATTCTTTTTTTTTTTTTCATTTGTAAAATACCAATAATGTAGACGATGCTTGGACTGGGTGGTGGTGGGGTTAAAAAAATGTCATTACGTATTATTTACATGTTCCATTATACTAAAAACTCAGGGAATTTCAAGCCACAAAATCAGTAGACACCGTGAAGGCTGCCTATTAAAAAAAGTGCATAGTCTTCATACAAAAGGTCGATTTAGGACCATGGTAGGCACCGTGTCTCGAAAACGGTAACACCTATTTTAAAAAAATAAGCATTTTTTTTTTTTTTTTTACCCCAATGGTGGCCGCAGTTGACCTCCCAAAACCTCCTGATACGAATCATTTGGGGCGAAAGCAAAAAACAGACAGAATGATAAACATACTTTTCCATCATTTGTGAAAATTGTGCGCTTCGGCTAAAAACGTCATAACTTTTCATTCAACCCCTTCACCGATTTTGACGTGTGATACACCGTTTGATAGGTATTGAAACTTAGATTTACGATTCCGCAAGTTTCGGCCGCCTATATTTTCTGGGTCAGTGCTATGTGAATGTGAAATTTTGAATTTGTTTTCGAACCGCCCAGGGAAGTCCTACCGACCCAATTTTTTTCTGTGTCATAGTATGGCAAAGAGCTTTCAAATGCAAGCTCAGGCATCAAAATCGGGCTTATAGTTTGCTATATCCGAAATATGTGAGGGCTGCTAACAGACTCGTTTGTGAGCGTCACTCGAAGAACTACCGGTACCGTTCCTCATGTTACTAAAATCTTTCTTCATTTAGATATGCAACCCAGCCAACATTTAGATTTACTCTTGTTCAAACCATCACACATTGTACATTGTGTAATGTAAATTCTTCTGATTTGTCAAATTACGTTTATTAATACGATGTTTTTCTGCTGTAAGAGAAGCAACGCTAAAGTGTACATGTAAGATTTTACAATGGAATATTTAGTTCAGTATGCACAAGCACAATTACAGACATACAATAGATTCGCATGGAGTTAAAACATAATTCTTTACGTTATTTTAAATTCAGTTGTGTTATATTTTCTTCGCAGGACTCGATAGAATGGTTAAAATTTTCAGTTTTGTTTTCGTTATATTTTTTTTCTAGAATTGTCTTCTTTCTTTCTGATTGTTCTTTTTTTTTTATTTCTCCTTTCGATCTGTGACCGTCCACTTCCTTTCTTGCATTTCACACAAAGTTGCTTTGTTTTTTTCTTTTCTTCTCATAACAAATATCAGTACTTGGTTACTTTGTTTACACATAGTTAAATATTCACCCATTTACTACCGCCACATTAATCTCGAGTAGAGAGTTTGCGTTTTTATACGATACAGGGTGTTAATATTTAGCTCTTAAAACAATCACAATGATCTTCTGTGGTTGTATGAGGTGCCAGTTCGAAGTGTCTGCGCGGATTTTTAATTTTTTTTTTTTTTTTTTTTCTTCACGCCGTCGCACAGTGGTCCCGAACGTAAATCTAGCTGGACAAAAGTCTGTGAGTTAATGTATGACTGCAAGCACTATGTCTACTGAGCGTGACAACGAATTGTATTGTGTGACATGCATCGACGGGACCTTTTACAACATTTTGGAAGATTATGTTGTCATAGATGTAGACAATACGTGCGTATGATATGTGAAGACATACGTACAAAATAGGATAAATGCAAATATAAGTGAATGTACATAGTTTGCAGCAGGAATATGGAATAAAAGTATTACATTCAATATTAACCATACTCACAATAATGAAGAGCTTAGCCATCAAAGTGATTGCCTTCGAGATCGTCTTCATCATCATCATCATTACCATCATCATCAGAAGCATACAATGTCTTTATGAACTTTAATGCAGTACTTGGTAAGGGGGCCCCTTTTCCTGATCGTGGCAGTCTTCTATGTGAACTGATGAGGGGGTCTGAGGAAATAAGCAGTAAATGCAACAAATCTTTCATGTAGGCAAGATGGCTGATTTTATGATTACCGCACCGTGGACTAATATCTTGTGCAGAGTTACAGGCATGTAATACCAATCATACAAGCTTACATACAGTTCTGCTGTTGCAGTAGCATATTCTTCAAATGCTTCAGTGTTAATAGTATAACCACTAGCAATAATTCGTAATATGGCAGACACGCGTTCTAAAAGGTCTTGGTTAGCACCTGTAATGGCTGAGGTTGTCACTGTATTAGCAAAAAATATACGAGCGGAATTTCCATCGTTAATCGTACCACTTCCAGGCTTGGGAACATCAACTAGGATACCTAATTCCTGCTTTAGCTGTTCTTGTATGCGTTTCTTCCTTTGCTCTACTTTTTCCTTGTCTTTGTTCTGCACTTGCCAACGTTTAATGTCCAGTCTATAGGCAATATGTAGAAAACATTCTAAACATCGGATCCACGCATGTAGGGGTGAAAGTCAGAAGGAAAGATGTTCTTCGTTTACAATTTTCGTCTTTAACTGTTCCAAGTTGTTCATTTCTTTGGGCTTAGCTCCACATATGTAACACACTGATGCAGCACTGGTCTCACTTAGCGCGTTACACACTTTACCATCTATCATTGTCAGGATGAGCTGCGATTCTACAGTAAGATCACGTCCTGCAACTGAAACCTTCGTGGGCGTCAGCGATGAAATTTGCGATTGCTCATCCTCCACTTCTCTTCGAACAAACTTGGGATCCTCTTTGTGAAATGTGATCTTGATAGGTCTGCAGTACCAGGTTGACGATGTTCGTGGATTTTGCCACAAAATAGTATCACCACTGTTTTCGTTGTGAACATCAATCATACGTACAGGCACAAGGGAGACTGCAAATAGGTAGCTATCATCGTCGTCTTGTATTTCAGTCCATCTTTCTTTGTACCTGCTATGTCCAGAAGAGCCATCACAACCCCATTTAAAAATAACCCTTAATTTTGCACTATTGGTATCCACACGTTCTACCTAATGTTTTATCACTTCATACTGCGCAGAAACCAATCGTTCCACTGTGTGATTTAGGAGTGATTGCAAACTGATTTCACCACATTTCTCTGTAATAGTGATGTTGTCTGAGTAACACTTTCGTTTTGCTTCCAAAATTGTTTTGTAACTTGGATAAATGTTTGCATTATGTTCTTTATTTAATTATCGAATTGAAATGTATTGTTTTTTAGTCATCTTGTTGTCGACAAATGAAGCCAGAGCTCGGTCAGGAATAATTGGTTTTGGCGTTTGTTTATCTTTCTGTTTATACACTATTTTTCACTTTCGTCCATCTCTTCGGGGAAGCAACAATTTCTGCAATCATCTCCGCTGCATCGCGTTTTCCTTGTTCACGCAAGCTGGTTCCTGCTGCGTACGATAATTCTTCGGGTGTATATTTTTCAGTCAACGCCGCTACACGTCTTCTTTTCGTTTTGTTGATGCTTGCAGTAAACCATTTCCTTGGGCGTCCCAATGCCACATGTTCCGAATCGTGGGACACTGGTGAGGGTAATGATACAACTATGGGTTCAATAACGAATACCTTCTGCAACCATGCACCATTTTTCCTGACAAATGTCTTCTTGCATCTATTGGCCTGTACCCATTTTGGCTTGACGTGAGCACAAAATGTGTCGCAGCGTTTTCTGATACTTAATGGTAGCTCTTTCCCACTGGTCTCTGTATTTATTTGTAGGCCTAGTTGTTGCTCCACATGTCTATATACACTAGTGTTTCTATTGGCACTCTCCGATTCGCTACACCAGGCTTCAAACAATTCATAATGTGGTATGTCCAATCTTCGTCGGTGGGTGGCCATATCAGAAACGACGAAAAACATGAAAAGCGGCAGGAAGCGGCAAACACGTATAGTCACAATACATAGACTAAAGATGTACCTACACATATGTACATAAATCTCGATGGATAACGTCGGAGGTCAAACTTGGCATTCTAATATCTTGATATGCTACATAAAAATATATATGTTACCATAACTTATCATATTGCATACATAATGTACACGTCATATACATAACTCTAAGCTTAAGTCAATCTCCTAATGATGATTTCAACGTAAAATAATCATTACTTATATAGCCCGTATAATTATTGTGCACTAAGTATGTTAATTCTGATGATTCTGCTCGGCTCGAAACCACCTTCTGGCCATTTTCAACTTTGCCCGCACCCTCCCCGCCATACAGTGTATTGTTATCTCACAATAAGCACGGTCTCATGTTCCGGACTTATCTAGGTATTGAATGTGCAACTGTCAACCGAATTCATTGTTGTTGCATTTTCGACTTTTGTCCGGCTAGATTTCCGTTTGGGACCACTGTGCGTCGTAGTAAGTATTGGTATCCATTTTTTTGTACAATTTTGTGTTTGATACTCTGAAGCGTATAGTTAAAATATCAAAGCAGATTTCCATGTGACAGTTCTGGTATCTCCTTGTACGGCAATAATGTAGAAACAATATTAGTGTCGTTGAAAATAACTTTTTTTTTTCAAATTCCTCTATATGCCAGGAAACTGATGCACATGTGGTATCCAAGCCATCGTTCTTACTTTTTATATTTTTTTTTAAAAAAATCTGCATTACATCGTTGTATGTTTATTTGTTTTCTTTTTTTATTATTATTCAGGACTTACATTAATGCACTTTATTATTATTATTTCAGTGCAAGGAGAGAGGGTGTACAGCGGTGGAATTTGATGTTGCGTTGACTGTTGATGATGTGCCAGTTGTTTTTCATGATAGCACGGTCGATCGACTTACAGAGGAGACAGGAGAACTCAGATTCCTCACATACGATGAAGTAAAGCAACTTAACGTTTCTGTGAAACATCCTTTCAGGTGAGGATATAGTTTTTAATATTAATATTATTCTGATTAATAATACATGGATTAAGACAAATGGTTTTTGTTTATATGCTATATTCTAAACCTTCCATTTTTCAATGTTCCACTTGAAAATCACTTTCTCACAAAACCTAGTTATTTATTTCAAGTTTGATGATTTTATCCGTTATTTGCTAGGTTAATTTAACTTTTATTAGCTGCTACCTCCTTTTCTTCAATTTCCTGAAGAGTGCTAAGTCTTGGTAAGTGTATGGCATGAGATTCAGAACGTTTGATAGCTAATGGTGGTACTGTACGGTTTCTTTTTATTCTTTAATGATATGGAAGAAAGAGAAATATTAATATTTCGTTTCTGTAAACCATACTCTTCTTACGATACCTATAATGGCAATAACGCATTCTTTTTCACAACAATGTACGTAGTGCGTCATATAAATGAGAATGAGAGGATGCGTATAACAACCTAGTAAAAGTGATAATACATATATCTGCCGTCTTCGTACGTTGTATTGCACAGTTTCTCAGAACGTATTGCCAAAAGACATTTTGACTGACGAACAGATAGTTGTTTGTTTTCTATTCTATTGTCGTTTCTGAGAGGTGGAAGCACGTTAAGTCCAATTTTGATCGAAACGTGATAAATGCAGTTTTGCATAGCATTCAGAAGACCTCAAGTAATGATTGCTCGATCCTTATTGTAAACATGTTAATAATGCAAGTCCTGTCATTTAGTTTGTATATAAAAGTAAGTAGTTTTTTTTTCTTCTGATTTCTGGAAAACTAGGATCTGTGACTTACGCTCTTCTAGCTCTCAGGTTCAGATTTATCAATCTTTCGCATCTTTATCTTCACTTGACGGAAAGAAAAGATGATGGCAAATATTTTCTTTTAGTTTCCATACCGACATTCGCCTAATGAAACTTAGAAAAGCCAGAGTCAGGATGGCTAGCAGCAAGAACAAACCTGCATGCCGCGATAGTAACCACTAGACCATGGGGCCTTGGTCTCATCTCACATTTTTATTTACGTAGTAATTACATAGCTTCTGTAAAACTAAAGTGAACCGTTTGAGCTAAGTATTAGAACCCATTAAATAGTTTCACCTGGTAAGGGGGTAATACTTTTTTTTTTACTTCAGAGTGTTTCGTATGACAAGAGTTAAGTAGCCAATGGTTGATTAACTACTGATGCTGAAAGGTGTGTCGTTTTTCTGTTTTTTTATGCATTGAATAAGATGTCAGACTTACCTTTCAATACCGGATTTCCTGTATTCCGGCATTGAAAGGTAAATCAACGTAAGCATCTTGCAAACAATCAGTGTACGTGGTCACGTGTTCAAATCCTGCCGGGGTCAGTTAAACACAATGGTTCGTAGCCCAGTTTACCAAAAACTGTAGGTCCTGTCCTTAGAAGCTCACCAGCTCGCTTAGGACGTTAATAAAAATTCAGCCTCAACCAATGACATACGTTAGTTAGGTCAGTAGAGGAATTACGCACTCAGTAAATGATAAAATGAATTGTATGGGCGGTAACACCACTATGGCTTACGCCCGTTCCGATTACGGATTCAGTGTGGAGAGCTATCCATGATTCAGCCACGCACAATTCATGTAGAAACCAGGACGGAAACATCTTCACCAATACTATTGAGAGATAAGTATTACTTCAAAGGAGATTACACATTAAGACTAGTGACATTAATACCCTAGATTGATTGATTTAAATCAGATTTTTTTTTTAAATCCACGATTTAAATTAAAAAAAAAGATGTATTTAATAAAATGTTGAAATAAAGTTCAGTATTTTTAATCATTCTGTGGTTTTAATAATATATTAACTTAAATTTTACCTTTAAGTTCTTATGTGATGATAAACTTTTATGATGTAAACCAAGACTCGCAATTCGTGAAAATTTTAAACACTCAAGATACCACTTGGAGTACATAAATGTTCAATTAACATTTTGTGAAAATGTTCTTTTTAACTCAGGAAATACTCGCGAAATTGTGACATTTTGCTTCGATCCACGAATTCTGAGCACCGCTCAAGAAATTATACCAATTTTATTCATTCATTCACGAAAATAATGCCTAAACAATGAGAAATAATATAATTCATCTCCAAAAACTCATAATCGGATTCGTGTACTCTTATACTTTATCCTCCGTAGATGGCAGCAAATTTGCAAACATGGTTTGCCATCTAGCAAAAAAATTCTGACTACATTATCACAAGACCATTCATTGTGTGTGTTGAGCGGTATTCACAGTTAAAGGGGTTTGTGAAAACAAATTAAATACGTAAAATATTATTCAACCAAACGTTTCGCTATAGGACAGAGCAAAGCAACAAATCTGACTACGACAAAATTGGAGCTACTTTCATCATATACCTATGAACATTCAGCGGAATGATTAAGAAATTAATTCCTTCATAGTTTTGCATGTGTTGTAAAAAAGTTTTTTTTCTTTGAAGTCTTTTTCTGTTCTTCGCCTTTTTTTTTTCTTTTTTTTTCCACACAGCAAGTGTTTTAATTCTTTACGCTGCCGATAATCAATGTAATCAGTAGGATTGGAGTTAAGCTTTCGTACATTCATTCCAATTTACTTTAGTTTGTTTTCCGGCAGACTTACGAGAAGGCAAACAATGTTATTATTTATGCATTCACTTCCACATTGCTATACTTCCTATATCTTCACCCTGACAAACATAAGGAATTAACTAAAGATATACGTATGGACTGAAGTTATTTGGCATAATTTGTATTAAAATAACTACTAAACTTCTAGGAAACAAGAAATATTTTGAACTATAGGAAGAATTTAAGTTCCTAGAGATAAGACAACTTCGAAGACATCTTTACTATAAACTGAACTACTATGTGAATCCTTACCGAAATATGCTCTCATCCCGTATATACAATACATTCATTTCTAATTACGGTATTATTCAAGGAAGATATCTATTTTTGATCATAATTACTGTCCGCAAAAATCAGTTATCTTTAGCTTAAAATCCCGGGAAATAACCTACTTCTGTTCAAGGGCAGAGATGTGTGTTTGGGTTTTTGAATTTAATTTTTAAAGCCTTTAGGCAACTTTGGCTCAGGCCGAATGGATGATGATGAGATGAATTGGTAAAACTTTGGTAAACTTTATTTTTATATGGGCCAGTCTAGTAACTTTGGATTTCGGCCCGTCACGATTCGACCTTTAGCCATTAAAATCCACACCCCTGTCGGGACTCGAACCCGGGACCTTCGAGTCGTTGGCCTATCGTTGGAGACCGCACGGCCACCCGGCTGGCAAGAGATGAATTGGTGAAATGAAGAAAGTGGAAGGAAATGGGAGAACTCCAAGAAAATCAACGCACACGGTGTTTGTCAACCACAAAGCCCACACTGCGTAAGCAGGGATCGATCCGACGACCTCTAGTGTAGGAGGTGTGAGCTCTACCAATTGAGCCACCGCGGCCCGGCTAGTACATTGTGTTTCACTATAAAAACACTGGACGTTGCTCCGGGCTTCAAGGCTCGCCCCCATACTGTAAAAATATATACAGATAGAGAAGACAGTGTAACAAAAATATTTTATGTTATATGCATATTTAAATCGAGTTGTATAAACGCATAATGAGTACTTTTGTAAACAAGCAACTACATATAGGTTTCTTTTAATGTGTCTGTTGCAGTAGGGCTCTGAGAACTATTAATTCAAAGCATATCATAACGTAGCCACGCCCCGCGGTTCCCCCAACCCGCTTTGTTTTTGAAAGTATAGGAATAGCTATCAGCACGTAACAGTATGGGGGCATTTGAAAAACTGAATTTTAAAATAGGATGGCAACGTTGACAACTAGGTGCTTGGGTACAGGGAACAACCACAGTATGTTTCGATTGTGTCGAATATGTGTACTCAAATCTTGGTACGGATACGTCGAATTGAATGGAAGTAGTAAATATATAATTTTCAAAATTGATTGGCAACACTGTCAACTGTAGAATCTGAAGTACCTCTATGACGCGCGTCCCAGTACGCAAATATAAAGCTTAATCCTAATATATTCAACGATATGGAAGCAATTAAAAATTTTATTTTCTAAAATTATTTCAACTGCGGCGCTGGAAGTATCCACATGAACTGTCCGAGTACCTAATGCACATGTCAGATTTTGTGTAAATCAATGCGGATACGTTCAACGCTAACAAATATGAAATTAGATTTTTTAATCGTTTGGCAACCCTGACAAACTACGGTACATGGAGTGCCTGTATGACCTGTTCCAGTATCTAATGAACATGTACATTCTATCAAGAAAGTACCGGGAATTGGTCAATAAAACACAAAATATGCATTATTCATCCAAATTTACTGTATCGTCTTCAAAGTAGGCCCCTTCCGAAATAATACACTTATGCCAACGAATAATCCAATCATCAAAACATTTTTTGAAACGCTTTTTCCGGAATCGACTTCAGTACTCGCCGCGAATTCTCTTTGATGTCTGCTATCGACTGAAAACGGGTGCCTCGAAGTGGTAATTTGAGTTTTGGAAAGAGAAAAAAGTCGGCCGGGGCCAGATCATTGGAATACGGTGGTTGTTCGATAAGATTTGTTGAGTTTTTGGCCAGAAATTCGTTCACAATGAGAGCCTTGTGAGATGGTGCGTTATCGTGGTGCACAATCCGTGAGTTTTCTTTCCACAAATCTGGTCTTTTTCGACGAATTTGCTCTCTCAAACGCCGCATAACGCTCAGATAATATTCTTTATTTACTGTCTCACCTTCTGGCAAGAATTCCGAGTGCACAACACCGCGATAATCGAAAAAAAAAAACTGTCAACATCACCTTCACTTTTGATCGACTTTGATGTACTTTTTTCGGTTTCGGCTCAGTTGGAAGGAACCATTCCGAAGTTTGTTGACAGGTTTGCATGTCAAACTCGTAAACTCATGTCTCATCACTAGTTACAATGCGTTTTATGAATGTGGGGTCGGAATTGACTCGTTCTAACATATCTTCAGCGACCCTTACACGATTGAGTTTTTGCAGAAAATTCAGGGCTTTCGGCACTAGTCGAGCGGCAACGCGTTTCATGCCCAAACAATCGTTTAAAATGGTACGAATTGATTCGTGATACACAGAAATTTCAGTGGCTATCTCTCTCAGACTTAAATGACGATTTTCAGTCACCATTTCCTTTACTTTAGCGATGTTACGTTCAGTTGAAGACGTTGATGGTCGCTGAGCGAGGCAAATCTTCCACCACATCTCAACCGCTTTTGAATGCACTGTACCACTCATACGCACGTGTTTTTGATAAAGTCGATTCACCGTAAGCCTTATGTAACATTTTCAGCTCTTCGGCACACGAAATTCCATTTGCATTGCAAAATTTAAGACAGATTCTTTGTTCGATATTTTTATCCATTGTAAACATCGCACGCACACACTTGAGATAAACTGACAAATGGAGTACTGTAAACAAACTAAATGACAGATGGCGCTCAAACTCCGCGTGAGCATAGAGGGCAGTTGTGCTAACGTAGCGACAAGAAGAATTTCAACACTCCCTTTAAGTGGGCTTTGTAAATGTACAATTCCCGGTACTTTCTTGATAGAATGTATGTCAAATTTAGTGTAAATCACTGCTCATGTGTAGATTTGTATTAATAAAGGCATTTCTATAAGTTTAATTTTCAAATATGCTGGCAACACTGGTAACTGGGGTGTTTGAGGTCGGGGACACCCAAAACTTTCTATTGTGTTGAATTATGTTTAAGCTAAGTTTGGGGCAAATATGGCATGGAAGGAGCTTTTTTAAAAAGTTGGCAACACTGAGAACTGGGCAACCCAGAAGATCTCACATAAACCAAAAGGTATTTGTAATCTAGGGTTTAATTTATGCTGTATTTCTTAATTACTTAAATAAAAGTAATTCTTGCTTAAAGAGACGTAGGTAGTATTACAGATTGCTGCCCTGAAAAAAACGAAATTTAGAAGAAAAAACGAAGGCTTATGTATTTTTTAAGAAAAAAAAACCGAACGGTTTATTTTTTCTATTTACAACACTACATGTGCTTATTGTAGTTTTGATACTTGTTTTTGCAAATGTAACAGAAGTATGTAAAGAAAACTTGAATATATAATAAACACTTATTAGCAGATGGTTATTTCAAAAGAAATGCACTTTATCTAGGTTTCTAGCAGGATGCATTAGTACAAGGTTTATGCCTAAAGTTTTAAAATGGCATTGGAAACAATAATTAAATTTAGGTACTGACAAAATTTGACCTTATCTCACGATTGTTTAAAGCTTTCACTCACGAACTGTACCGTAAAAACCTTTATTCACGAAATTCTGCTGTACCTCTACAAATATGTTTATATTTTCTAATACGTATGAAGACGAACACACAGAAAACAGAAAATTCAGTTTTTGAGAAAGCAAAATTGTTGTTTTCTTAACATTACCTACTTTGTGTATTTGTGTTAGCATCAAATAATTTGAGTTATTTACAATTGACGTAGAAATTTATCTGTGTGTATGCTGAAGGATGACAATACAAAGCAGGGCATCCACTGTTGATTTGATTGCATTAAATAGCTCTCATTAAACTGAGTTTTATCTAATTGGATCAGACCGAATGGATGATGGTGGGAGAATTGGTGGAATGAAGAAAGTGGGAGGAAACGAGAGAATCCTGAGAAAACCCACACGCACGATTTTTGTTCACAAAACCCACATGACATGAGCCGCGATCGAATCGGAAACCCCATTAACCAGAGGCGAGCGCTCTACCACTTTGCGACCGTGGCTTCCAAAATGGTTCTCATCCTTTATGGAATATTGTCATCGAGTGATCCCAAATTGATAGTACGAATTTGAGGGCTGAAAACTTTAAGTGAAATGAACTAAAATTTATCTTAGTAAACTTAAATTCTAGAATATTTCGTTAGGAACATGTAGCTTGGAGTAAAGAGACAATTGCGATTATACCATTTGCAATTGCTTAGGAAGAAAGACAGACACAGGATACGTAAAAACATTGTAAATTGCTCCTTTTTCGAACTTAATGACGGTGTATACCTCTCTGAAACCACTTAATTCATCGTGTATCTAACAAAGTAATGTAGAAGTTTCCTACATGTTAAATTTGTAAAATATACCATAAGTAACGCCATCTTCGTTCCCTTTCAAAATTATTATAAGTTGCTGTAATTACCTATTTTCCATGGCTATCTTCCGTAGCGAACACCATATATTTGTGAATTTTACTTTAGTTTTTACTGGTTAAGGTATTTGAAAAGGAAAAACTAACTTAGCTTTTTCAGTGCCGCAAGTTATTTAAACCAAAAATTTTGATTTAAATTAAAAAAATCAACAAAAATTATTTTTTGAAAAAATCGTGATTTCTTTCAACCCTGCAACACGAGAAGACAGGGAGAGGCAGCTTGTTAAAAGATCGTTCAGCGTTTAATTAAACGATTGTCATATTGTTTAATGACTTGTTTTATGCACGAAGGACAATTATTATGTAAATATTAATCCCTATTTTCATTTTGCTAACTAAAAAATCTTTTGCTAATTACTTTCAACTTTCCTCCTAAAGCGTTCTTCAGGCGAAAAGTGATTTTTAAAATTTTACTTATTTATTATTTGGTGTAGTAGTTGTATGGATACGTGTGTTTGAAAATGTAAATATAGTATGAAAGAGTCCAAATATATATATATTTTTTTAAAAAAAGAAAAAAGAAGAAGAAATATATTGAAAGATGAATTTAATGTTCCAAGAATATGGTGACTGAGCACTGTATTTCGTGATTATCAGAAAAATGCGACTGAAAAGAATGGCAACAGGAAGAACATTCGGAAATAAAGCTTAGATCCAACAGAAAAAACAGCTTGTAACCTTGTTATGTAAACCGGAAGGAAGTACTGTAATTACGTATTGGTTTGTCAGTTTCTGATTATGAAGCTGTTCCCTTCCAGTTAAGCAGGTTCTTTCATATCCATTTTCGAAAAGTTTCTGAAATGATGGTGATACAATGCTGGAATGTATGTCAATATGGAAGCGATATTCTAGTCTTCCCGTTTTTGCCATCGATACATTTAACTCTCGTAACAATTCGTTGTATTCTTTAGTTTCAGTATTTAAGAAAAAAAGAGTTCAAATCGTAGTAGTTAAAAACCTGTAGGTTTGTTGTTTGTGGTCATATTCTTCATTATGGACTGAAAATTGCGAAGTTCATCTGAGAATACGAACCTCTCCTTTGTCTTTCGGGTATTATTTCATCCAGTCTTGGTAAGAAAGAGTTGAAACCCTTAAGAGAATTGATTTGTTTCATATGCAAAGTGTTGATGATGGGGCCAATGAGAATGTGCCACAACAAAAGTTTTGGTACCTTTGGTTTCAGTTGTCACATAATCCACGTACTTATGGTACGATCATTTTGATGTTTTGTCCTGAACATGTATGATCTTAGTGCTTCGGAGCGCTTTGTAGAAAAATAGGTGTACAAGTCGTGAAGTGATGGTGCAGATATACAATCAAATACGTGAAGATAACTCAGTGCAGCACAATGTGGAAATATAAGGAATTATAGGATCAAGTGTTGTTGATAATTATTAAGGAAGTAGAAACTTCATTTTCAAAGTGAACATTTGTGATATTGGAAAAGTTCATTATGATTTCTTCGTTGCATAGCATGCTGACAATCTAGGACTATTGTTATTATACATTGTTGTAGATGCTATCGCGGTGTGGTTAAATTTCAAGAAGTATATTTATTGTTCCTTTATGTATATACACCATTGTATCTTTCTTTTTTAATGAAGAGACTTGTAAATAAATATTTTAAATCACACCTAGGAGATAAGGTGTATCACTTGATATCTGATATTTAATTATTTTTCTTTTTTTTTTTAATTGTATTCATAATTTACTTAAATGACTAGACAATTTATATATAATCAGGCCGACGGTTTGTAGATGATAACAGGTGACAATGATAGGTAAACAAAACATTTATAACATGATAAAACAGCCAAAAACGTTATTAGAACAAACCATACTTCATTTAAATACAGAGTTTTTATCAGTTACGAAAAATAACACATATAATTGAATTATTACCAATAAGTGTATGAGTTTGGAATCGAATTAATTCAAAATATACTGGGGAAATACAAAGTTGAGCAATAATTCGTACCGTTTTCGATGAAAAATTTATCTTACACACTACCATTATTCAGCAAAGTATCGATCATTCGTTTGTATGATACAGTGGCAGCGCTCGGTCGTATTCACAAACATCATTCATGGCATGTACCGTCTCGTCGATTTGGAGAATAATAATTTCCAACTCCCTTCTCTACTTCTTTCATGTTATTTGAATTGTCTGCCCTTGCGGAAATGCACCATTGATCAGAAAAATTGTAATCGAAAGGTGTACGGTCGGGCTATAAGGTGTGGTAGCAATTCGATTCCGTGCAGTTATTTCTGTTTTTAACGTAGAACTCTAAATACATTTCCTTGGCACTGATCGACACTTCTACTGTCGATCAGTGTCGGGAATCTTTGTCACAAGTCAACATGGATCTTCTGCAGTTGATCTTCATAGAGTGTACCGTTTCAAGCATCAGGCACTAGTTTCCAATGCATTGGTCCACTCCTTATGCCTGGTAAAAACCAGTGGTTATTGGTGTTAAGGTATCTCAGAAATATCAACTTTCCATCACCGTTGACGATTCGCTGTCAAAACCACATATCATGTGGGTTATTATTCAACAAGTGTCGACACAGGGTGAATCACTTCCAAGCTTGTTCCAGTGAAGGGTTCCGTTTCAGGGTGTCTGGATTCCAATTCGAATTTTATTCATGACCTTTAGGGATCTAAGGCTCAGGCCGGGATAGGGGAGGGGAAAGGATTCGGGAAGATGTCGGCCAGGTCCTGTGTTGAAGGTGACATCCTGGATTTGCCTGGTGTGACTGAGGAAAACCCTCAGTCAGGATGGTCGGCCACTGGGATCGAACCCACAACCTTCTGGATACTACGCCAACGCTAGAAAAAGATTTTAACCCATCTATTATTTCCGTAGCCGATTTATAGGTAGCATCACCCCAGCGGATGTTGCTAATATTGTATTCGTACGATTTTTTAAGCTGCTCCTTTCTCACTTTTTGTGGGTTTCCAGTCATTTCGTTAGTAACATTTTTTATTATAATAATATAAACACATTTCCACACTTCTTCATTGAACGGAATACTAGGCACACAAAGTGATTATAGGGATTAACATAGAAATTAGCTTTGCCTGGGTAAAATCTTAGTTTTCATTGTAATAAGAAACAGGAGGGAGAGTGAAAAGAAATCATTCCTGCTGAAGTTTCTTACATAGAATATACAACCATTAGAATTCTACAAACCAGATTCATAAATGTGCCAGCAAATTCTGCCAATTTAATTTCGTCTTCCACAGAGGAAATTAAAATTACGGTTTTTAGTCAGCTATAGATGCGAAAAAGGGCACCAGTTTTCGTGATTGTGTCAACGGCCATTTTAAATTACTTTATTTTTAAAAGTTCGTCAAGGAAAATTTGGACTAATGTAGAAACTAAATTTAAACATTCATGATACATAAGTAAGGTTAAGCACAAATTAGTTTTATTAAGAGCAAATTGGATAAATTTTTCTTTGAAATGAAGTGTATGTAATTTCAGTGTTTTTCTACTCAATATTTTTGCATTGGGTCTCGAAGCAGAAGACTTAAGACTAGTGTATTTGTGGCTACCTATGTTAAGTAGGTCACCAAAGCTTGTAAGTAATAGTTTATTGTGTATTAAATTCTTCCACGTTGTATGATTTTTCTACCGGAAAATTGTTTGCAAGCCGGAGTGGTAAATATCTATTCGAGTAAGGTCCGTAGGCCAAATTTGTATGACTTATTTTCTGTAGGTTAAAGGTTAAGTGTTCAGTCTCAACGGTTCTGAGAAATCAAATAGATAAAAGAGTAGAAGCAGCTCGCAACAAGATGTTACGGTGAAAGTTCTGAATCAACGCTTTTGAGTCGGATAAAATGTTAGCAATGTAGAATTTCGGAAAACTGTGCCGGAATACAGCCGGAAAAAAAACTAGTTTCAAACTCCTCGAGAAACAGCAGAACTTACAGTTCCGACACGTGGATAGTTTAGTAACTAAAGTAGTAAATCCTTTTAGTACGCAGAAAGTTGAGAGCAGGCTTGCGATTTTTACATCCAACCCCAGAGAAACTTTGCAAACTTCTAATTTTTGAAACTTAATATCTTCTTTAATAATTGATTTTGTGAGAGGCCAATCTAGATAGAGTCATTATTTTTCTTCATTAATATTCAATTTATTGTTTATTATATGTATTGGATTTTTTTTTTCTGGTGTATTGATTATTTATATCCCATTTAATTAGCATTGATTGCCAAAGATCTTAAGTGGAACACACTGGTCTTGCGAAGGTTTTAATTGCCGATAATGTCACGTCCATGATCTATTAAGGTGTATAATTAAAAGTGACATAATCATATATTTCTTTTCCTTTAATAGTGCGACCTATCCTGAAGAAAGAATTCCACGGCTAGAGGAAACAGTAGAAGAATGTCTGAAACTAGATCTGCGAATGTTCATTGATATTAAAGACAGTGATTTGAAGGTACGTATTCAAGTTATCGCGCACGGAGTTAGGGTACTTAATACAGTTCCTAAGTATTTCGTTTCATTTGACGTAACTGATTAGTCCTTTAAAATGTAGGATCTCAATCGTCATTACAAAGCACAGTTTCTACGTGTAAAAGCTTCAAAGTTTGCTTTTATTAAGTACTTCTATTGCAGTGTGCTTAGATATAACATGAATTTTGTTGGGATGACATTACTGGGGAACTTATTCTGTTTTCACACTGTAAACTAAACTTACGATGATGCAATTGTAGCCTTCGTTGTTAAATGTCAGGGACATATTTAAGGAGGTTTCGGGTCTCTGCCCATCCTGAAATTTCGATTTCTATATTAAGTTACTAAAATTGTAGGCGCATTTATATGTAAATACTGCCATGATATCGGGAAACTTTGTAATTTTTAAAAAATGTATTTTTTGGCATGAGCACAATCTCCTAGTCCATGGTCCAATAATTTATTAATGATCCAGAC
Source organism: Lepisma saccharinum (assembly GCA_022664845.1). Taxonomy (NCBI): domain Eukaryota; kingdom Metazoa; phylum Arthropoda; class Insecta; order Zygentoma; family Lepismatidae; genus Lepisma; species Lepisma saccharinum. The sequence continues at coordinate 29,363 of JAGDQP010010825.1, forward strand.
TCTTTTCTGGTCTTTCTCATTTTTTAAAAAAAAAAATATTTTGATCTATATATTTCATTTAAATATTTTGGTGTTCTTTCTTCTGAAGAAGAGATTTGATATAGTCGTGAAATTGTAGAAATTAGTAGTGAATTAATATTCGTGGAGGTTTCTACATCAGCAATTAAGTATGTATTTATTTATAATTTATGTACATTTCATACCTTCACCTATACCCACCCTGGACCCAACCCTATGGCCCAGTGGTTACGATCGCTGACTTCCGCGCGGGTTCGAGTCCCGCTTAGACTAACCGCCCTGACTAATTATTTTAAAGTCCCGAGACACTAGAAGTCATAACGGTATCTGAAAATATATTCCCAAGTTATATTTACCAAAGACTAAGTCACCCGTCTCCCCAACAGTGTATTGCGAGCCTCATTCTATGTATTTAATTCGTATGCAGAAAATATGCATTATTGTCAAACGCATTCTGACGATATCAGTCACAGTTCTTAAAATGTTAGATTAAAATAGGAACTATGCGAAAATTCAGCATATGTTCCATGTCCAATGTCGGCAAAACGTATTCTTCGTACCAAACTGTTGCACGTTTGCTACCTCACGAATAGGTGTCCTGAATTCAATTTTCATTGACTCGAGAGGTAGTTACATTTATGTATTTATTATGCTGGTGGAGCTAAATTTGGTACGCTTATTATTTAGATATTTAACGTTGTATTCACAAGTAACTTTGTTCAGAATGTCGAAGAGTTCTTTGAACATGTATTTATTATTATTTTTTTTTTAACGACACATGTTAAGTTTTGACAGAAATGGAGTTAACAACACCACTGTGTTTGTTATGCGTATAGACACACGACTTGTGAGAAAACTGCATGTGTCAAGCTGTTACTTGCGCTTGGTATGTTGGTAATACATAGACGGTTTTAGGAGAACCGTCATCGACATGTGTACTTTCTCCGTGAAACGTTGTACTATCAGTTGTAAGCATGAGACTGTATAAGTCTCGGAGGAACAAAGTAAGATTGAGACGCCCTTACGTATCTTCCATATTATACGAAAGGAAGACAAGAAACAAGTTAAAAGCACCATTTTGCTTCTTTTTTGTTGACCCAAAACAGTATAACCTCAGGGTAACGATAATAATATGTTCCTCGTGCATGTCCAGTGCTTTAAGTTAGCAAGTTAATACCATCTCCATTTTTTTTCTTCCCCCATGGTGCAAGTTGCGCTGTAGACTGTCAACTGTTGTAGGTATAGCAAACATGTCGGAAGTAGTGCCTAGTGCTGCAGATGCGCAGGAAAATGTTGGAGAAACTGCGAAAAGAAAGTTTTATCTTCGACAGTTAACTGTGAATGTTTTCAGTGTAACTTTCTTAAGGAACAGACAAAACAACATTTTATACCTACCACGAAGGTGAATGACGGAAAGGACCTAATGAAGTTGCATCTTTCGTGTTATTTTTCATCAATGGTAACGTTCCTAGCTTCCTACCACGGTTAAAATTTGTCATGTTTTCTCAGCACAGGCCAAAACAGGAATTATACAATGATCAGGTTTTTTTTAGCTAGTTCATCTTGGTCAATTTCAGTCAATAAATCAGTATTTTCCACAGCGAAGACACTCATATTTGCCAAACGATAGACACTTTGCTATGGTCAAAAGAGTCTTGAAACGAAATGATCTAGTTTATATACCAAAAGATTATGCTTAGATGATCATCTGTTCGAGCAAACAACGCCAGTTTTGTTGTCCAAAAGACTGATACTTCTGATATACTATATTTTAAGTCTTTGTGGCCTGCTTTCTTCAAGAAAAATTGTATGTTTGTAGAATTAAGTGGTCGTGGTGTTCCACGTGATGAAAAGCAATCCTTCCAAATTTCTCAGTTCACGCATTCCACATATTCAGACAATACACGTAACACTGTCGTTGCTAGAGTGTTCATCGGCAGCTTGGTAAAGCATACATTCAGACTCGGAAGATCAACGTCCTCTACATCTAACCCTACCAAAAAGTTCAACTTACCCGGAGACGGCGCTGAGAAACTAAACGATATTAAGAAGGTACTGCAATACATGCTACACGAGTAACGTGGCTTTTACGATGAACTTGTACACTGGCCTGCTGAGTGATTAGTTGCATAACACTGTAAAGGCATTGTACAATACTGTGCAATAAAATTGATATTCTGAGCTGAAGTACCTGTATTATTAATCCCTCGGTGTTTTCTAAAACAGCACATATCAGGCACTAAAATACTACCATATTGCTTACATAAAACATCAAAACATGTTATTATGCTTTCATTCTGTTTGCATACACCTATTTTATACTATTTATGATGTTACCACATCTCAGATTTTTTCCAAATAGGGTGTAGAAAAGTTTTACTAATTTTTCTCAAAACTTGAATTTCCTGACGTGTCTTTTTACCAACAAAAAAAAAAGCTATATTTTCCTGTTTGTAATGGCCGACGTCTGTTGTATCTATAATTTAGTGAAAGTTTTTCTTTGATAAATTGGAGACAAATGACATTTAAGAAAACTCTCAATCTTTACACATAATTTTTAACATTAAATTGTAACAACAAATTTCGAAAGGTTTTTGTCATCAAGGTGATAAATGACACGATCATATATTCAGTGTGTCTACCAAATTCATCAAGAGAAAATTAGTGGCTCTATTAAAGATTTTAGCGACCATTTTGAACGTTTCAAAACTACTGGAAAAGGTAACGCCACATAACTGTTCCTACGTAACTTTCAGAAACTATAAACATCCTTTTCTTAAAACATTAAAATTTGCACATCTTTCAAATTAATAGCACGTTTGAGTGCAGCTGAAGCTCCAAAGCCAACCGGAACGGACGCATCTTATGCATTATAAGCCAGCATTTACTTGGGAAGCTATTAACTCTAACATCTTCGTTAAGATTCACATTAATCAGTTCAGATGATGTACAGTGTGTTTCAAACGGAGTGACCCAGATATTTATTAATAAAAATGTGGCATAGTTATAAAACAAATTATTACGAACTATGAAGTAAGGTGTAAAGTTTCACTCACCATAATTACAAATGTTCAATATGCCCTCCACTCGCTGCACGAAAAACATGAAGCCGATAGCTGAATTCATCCTAATCACGTCTGAGAGTGTCTTCTGTAACGGAATTTACTGCAGTTGTGATTCTTGTTCTGAAGTCATCCAAGTCCATCTGTGGTAATGGTGGAACATAAACACAGTCTTTTACGTATCCCCGTAAAAAGAAGTCATATGGTGAGATGTAACGTCGTCTAAACGCATGCTGCACTGTAATCACTGACTCAGTCTTCTAAATAACTAGGCGTAGCTGCTGTGTGGGCGCTAGTAGAGCCTTCTAGGTGTAGTTATATCAAACTCTGGACCATGGCCGTTCATGTGATACAAGTCGCATTCATCTAGGTTTCGTAGTTGCGGAGATATACGGTTTTTTAAATCGAGTAATTCTTTTTGAAACATTGTATTATTCATTACAGCCTCCTTTATAAACCGCTCGCCGATTGACTTCGTCAGTTAAGTGAGTTCGTGATATGGGAACGGTAAGAGAGGATCGTTTTCTGGAGATCTTGTTGAAAAAAGTGGTCCTTGGCGACAGACATCATGAATTCCAATTTTGACTTAAAACAGTGCTACAGAAACAATTTTTTAAACGTTTGAATACCAGGTGTGAAGCTTTCGTACGCTTCTTATATTTTGAAGAGTTTGGAACATTTGTATGGCACAGGTCAAAGCATCCACATTTTCGATCCAACGAACCACACAGAACTTCAACGAGTGAAAATTGGAATCGGCGTGAACTCACATCGTTTAACAGGTGTGTCTTGTATCAAAGTGTTCGTGATGGAAACTGGCTTGATATTGCCCAGGATAGAATCCAATGGCGAACGTTTGTTACTACGACGATGAACTTGCGAGTTCCATAAGCCATAGAGTTAGTAAGTTAGTCTTGTATCAAAGTGGATGATAGCGTTATAAATCCCCCCAACCAGCATTTTTGTGACCTGCTCATAGGGGCCATGAACAGTTTACAGTTCGCATGTTCATATGTCCAGGAACCCTGGGTCTTATTTACCGATACTCTTCGTATACTTCTTTAATTCTTTTAGTATTGTCAGGTTTACATTAGTCCCACCCATACCGGTATCCTCAATATATTTCGTAACTAAATAAGATAATTTGTTACTTTCGTGACCAGTTGTCAAAATTAGTTACTTTTTCATGGCTTCCCTGGCGATAAACAACTTTTGTATTACTGTTGCAGCAAGAAGATGGCTACGTGTAAAGCTATTATAAAGTTCCCTGAGAAACCAAACTATCAGTATTCTATTACATAAAGTGTTTCATTATTTGAATAAGTTCTTGCCGTTCATAGTAGTATTAGTAGTAGTATTAGTATTAAAATGAATGATGAATTGTCTAATGTGTTAAAAGTATTAAGTTGATTTAAAGGTATTTAGTGAATAAGTTTATTACCTCCTTGTAGTAACTCTTGCTGTTTGAATTTTTACTGTAGGATCGAGGGAAGTAGTTGGAGAAACGCAAGTGCTATAATTGTATGTGTGTTAGTGTGTAACATTTTTTTTTTTTTTCGTTTTACTTATTATTTTGCGCATAGCACGTTTCTGTTGTTTTTTTTGTTTTTTTTTCTAACTCTGAAACAGTGTTATGAAATCAGCTTAATTCGCTGACAATGCGTTATCACACAGAATGTTGATTCATTGTCGTAACGTATGTTTCGTATTTTGTTCTGGCAAGGTTCTTGTTAATAATGGAGCAGCTGTTTAGTCTCAAATCTCTTTTTTTTTAAGTTTGCAGATTGATTCCTATATAATTCTGAAACTTAACATGCCGGCTACTTACATCGTTTCTTTTCGTTTGGCTGTATTACTTACATATTAACGTATTAGTTTTAGTGGAATTCTTTAACATTTCGGTAGATGCTTTGTCGATAAGGCTCGAAATGTTTTCGCTAGTATTGCACAAAGTTTCCAGATTATTTATGTTTTGAGAATAATGTGCTTGGAATTTGAAACACTATCAACACAACAATTGTCTAGTTCAAAAGTTTGTATTATTCTTAAAATGAGCGCTGGCTTCAAATGTTGATGTAAAATCTGAAGTTCTGGCCTCGACGCCGCTCTTCACAATTTGAGTTTTCATTTCCATTACAGTTTCAATTAATGCATCCAGAGATAATGAAAGGAACGTCAAAGATAATTTCCTTTCCATTGTCGCTGTCCAAAAATGAATCGAGATTAGGAATGTGCTCGTGATACACCTTCGGTGGTAGACTGCTTCGGGTTGGTGTAATCTGTCCAAAGATAGATTTCTTCACGCCAGTAATCAATGTAGATACATACTGTGTTTCTCTACTTTCGTTCCTCGTATGTTGGTGAACATTATAGGTATTTGGACTTCCCTCAGAAACTGCTACCTACTCTAGAAATTTCTGTCTATAAACATCATAAAAAGCCAACTGGATTTAAACATGACAGAAAAAGGAGAGTAGACGTAATACTGCCAACACTTATTCTTCGTAACTTTACGTTATGTTTCAGAAGACAGTAGTTTAAGTGGCTAGAGAATAATATTGATACATAGAAGGACTGTGTGCAGGGGAATTACCATCTGTGCTTTCCAAAAGCACGAATTACAGAGAAAGCTGTAAAGCAAACTTCCACAGTGTCAGTGGACTCCTCGACTTTCAAGCTAGGAGCTAGTTAGTTTATCATGTCACTGATGTGAGGAGTAAAACAACAACCCGGCAAATGAGAAACCGAAGTTCTCTCATCAGACAGTGCTACATTTACTTCTCATTGTTCATTCTCTGAGAAGGGTTTGAATTCATTAAGCATAAGAGAATCATAAGTTAAACCCTTATCTTTTTTAGCCACTAAAATTTGTTCAGTCGAATATCAGATGATAATGAAGTGGTGGTTAACCGTTGTCTTGTTATCTATACCGCGTATATTTGATAAAAATGATAATTTCAAACCTTACATTTAAACAGTCATTGAGATCATATCGAAGCCTACATTGAAATTTCGCTAAGACAAAGAATTAACCGCTCTTTTCAACTGCGAGGTCCCGAGATCGAGGCTAGAATGTTGGTGCGAAGTGTACAAAAAAGTGTATGTTTTTATCAGTCATTCAACAGAAGCCACTTATTCTTCACTTTAGTTCCAGAATGAACGAGTGGAGAGCTGTACCTTCTCCTCGCTCTGCAGCACACCATCCCTACACTCCTCGTTGAGGGTAGACCTCCGGTTGTCCAAGAGGTTGCTTGCTTTCTATGTGCACGGCCACGGATTTAAGTCTCGTGGGATGCTGTTAAACGGAATGGTTCTATGGTTCTAAACCCACTTTATCAATAACTGTAGGTTCCGTCCTTACGAGAAACCGTTTATGAGCTTATATCAAAACCTACGCTGAAATTTCGCTGGACAATCTACATTTTATAGAGAAGTCATATATACAAACTAGCTGCTCTTTTCAACTTCAAAATCCCAAGATCGAGGCTGCAATATTGTTTTTCGATGCAGTTATCCAATATCAGTTGGAAATCCATTCACCGTGTATTGATTGCTTGAATTATAAGTAAAATCCTGAACGAACTGCTGAGCAGTTCGGCGGGACCTACAACTTTAGGCAGAGTGGGTGCCGAACCATTCAGTTAACTCCATGGGACGTGAACTCATGAAGAACTCACAGAGAAAGAATAGAGCGAGGATTCTAGCGTTAAGATGCTGCGGTGTGGGGGAGACGCTATAACTCGGCACTATTTTATTCCGAACGAAAGTGAAGCAGAAATGACTTCGTTGATTGATTATAAAATGCATATACTTTTTGTTCATACATGTTTTCAAACCAAGCTGCTCAATATCTCACAGAATCCAATCGTGCTGCTTCAGGAGCGCAGAAACCTCAATGGGTAAAACTTATACTGTTTTAAGAAGGGAAGAAATTCTAAATGCAATGAAAGTCTATTTGGAAGCTGAATGTTGTACTTTGGTAGTGAAATATTTGAAGCCTCAGGTTCTGTCTTAAAATCATTTGTGTATTTTTGTAACGTAGATGATTTTAGTAATTTATAGAAACACGAAACAACTGAATACAATCTTCCACCTTTGGCACGATGTGCATCAACACACCTAAGTAACCGTGACATATTCAGAAAACAGACAAATCATTTCTTACCTTGAATCAAAGCAAATCCACTCTGATCAAAAAATACTCACTGTGGTTGTTGCTTCATATATAATTTCAGGAAACAATTTGTTCGCATCTTCAGGTAGATAAGAACGTAAGGGAATAGGGTAGAAAGTAGCGAATAATTAATTATTATCACGAAGTGAACAGACACATGTACTTTTAAACGTTTTATAACTTTTGGTGACAAAAATAAATTGTTCGCTTTCTTTTAACTCATTCCCGTTCTTTCGTGTGTACCTGAAAATGCGAGCAGAGAGCTTTGTGAAAATATTTATAGCAACATTTTAATGGACAAACACCGCCGTGTGCGTGGATTATTCGGGGTTCTCCCGTTTCCTCCCATCTTCTTCCATCATCATCCATCCAGCTTGAGCCAGAGTTGTCTAAAGGCCTTAAAATTAAATTCAAATTCAAAATTTGTAACAACTCAAGCGACTATTCTTTGCTCAGGGAAGACTTTCTGTGTGATTTATTGTTCCCCCACCCTTTCATGTGATTGTTATGTGTTCCATCAACTTCCTGGACCTTACAGTTACGCGACAAGACAACAAGTGCATCACTTTATGCACACAGAAAACCAACGTCGTGCATTTTTTCCCCCACAGATCAGCCGCACATTCCTTAATTAGGAAAGGAACATACTGACCAACTTCGTGCATCGAGCCTTATTATCATCTACCCCAGAGTTAGTATAAAAAGAATTAGATTATATGCAGAAAGTGGTCGTGATTACTGGAGTCTCTGGCTAATTCTTTAAACATAAAGTGATATCTGTTAAGAGAAAAATCGAGAAAAGTCAACACCATACTACAGTGAAACCAGTATATCTAGCTGAACAATCATGACGATGGATCGGATTCCCTCTACTATTTTATGAAAAGAAGATAGCAAGTTAGTTTTACAGTACGACCTCAGTCGAGCTTCTAAACTTTGTTTTAAAAAACCCTGTCAAATCCTGCTTCAATTTAAAACAGATGAGCCAGAGACGTTAGCGAAGTGAAGTGTATATAACCTGTATACCTGTACGTGTGGCAAAGAATTCCGGGAAAGCCAAGAGATATATTTACAAACGAGCATACGAAAATAACCTACTGTAACGTAGCTCAATTAGAAGAGTGTTGATCAGCAATCGGAAGGCCTTGAAACGATCCCAGTGGCCTATTCTGACTTGTTTTTCCTGGATTTTCTTCAGTCAAACCAATCAAATGTCGTGATAGACCTACAAACTAAGCTCTGGCCTATTACGTTCCCACATTCTCTCCCCTACCCTATCGCAGCCAGAGCCTGAGATATCTAAAGGTCATAAAATAAATTCAAATTCAAATAATCTACTGTAAGAAACAAACGGGAGTGTACAGGCTTCCCTAAGCATTTATTGAGAAATAATCATAAGGTGCAATCCTATCAATTTATTAAATATGCCAACTCTGGTACAGCAATAAAAATCAGAGGATCATCTGCAATTTTGAAATCCGGAAGATCCATTAAATGATAATCCAGAACCCATGGACTGTTCTTAGCAACTCAAAACCTTGAATAAGATAGGTAAATTTGCAGTTTAACAGGACCAATAAAACTGAATTTTCAGTTCACACATCATGTTTACTTACAAAGACTGCCATTTGGTGACGTCACAGTCATGCTTAGTGGTCTACCTGTACTTCCGCCAAGTCCACAGTATAGTCTTCCTGTTACTCCTAGCTGTAGTAGTTCTACCGTAGTGAAAGTTTTACCCATTGGAACTTGTGCCCATCTGAAGAAGATAGATTAGATCATACGAAATACTGTGCAGCTTGGTTTTAACTACGGGTATTAGGAAGTGCGAAGTCAGTTCCAGAATTCGGAAATCTGATATGCATTCCGGAATTCCGAACACCCCTAGTTTTAACAACGTGAGCAGCTAGACTTTGAAAAAGAACTTAGCTTAAGTTATTACTTCTGAAAGAGAAGACAAGCGGTTTGTAAACAAAAACAGATATTAGAATACATTTCATATTAATATATCCTACAGTATTGAGTGTGACCTGATCATGCGGCGATATTAGAATACATTCCACTAGGCTCACTTAAAAACTTCCTCTCTTTCCAAACATAGTTGAAAGATAGTATGAATAAGCATTGAAAATTATTTTTGTCTCGGTTTCTCCTTAATAGTTCAAATACACCCATGTAGTATTTCTTAGGCATTTATATCTGGAAATTCCGAATATCTGTACTATTCTGTAGGGCAAAATAGAGGTAAGAACTGTGTGTTAATACAGTCCTTTTCGCGGTCTATTGTTGTTCATAAGCTACAATTGTAATTCACAAGTGGTGACTTCGAAATTCAGTTTGTATTACTTTATAATAACTTCTAAACTTGGTATACGACAAGATGTTGTGAGTACTTAAATCTGCACGGAAAATGACGTTTGTTGGATGATGTACACACGGAATGAATGTGAAGTTGTTACCTGTGATCTTTTTAAACTAAATTTCTTGCGTGAATGTTATGTAGCACTTCTTATTTATAATTAAGAAAGTTTTGTTGTGCAATGCATTTCTCATACTAAGCTTGTTAATTAATAACAGTTTCGTTGTGTCCTTAGTATGTTAAAATTGCATAACAGCTTTCATTTATTGAAGACAAGAAACAGTTACATGTTTTAACATCTCGTCTATATGTAATCTTAGTATTAAGTTCCTGTCTATTTTTTAATTTTATTTGAACGTTCAATGTCGTTGTTTTTTTTAATTAAACTAATAAAAGCATGATGATGATGAATAAATGTGTTCTTAAATACATATTCATTTCTTCGCCTAAGACACAAATGACTGTGGAAATCCATTTAATCCGATTTAAAATTTTCTTTGTTCTGAAGGCAGTACTCCCAAGGAAAGTTATTTTTTTCCTTTTCGTGTGAAACTTAATCATGTTCCTTATTTATCACAAACTGAAATCAAAATTAATTCCTGATCTCAGGGTGGCCAAAATGTTAACGCGCCTGGTCACGTATTCAGTTCCCACCGGAGTCCGTTGAAGGGAGTGGTTCGGAGTCCACTTTAGTAAAAACTGTAGGTTCCGTCCTAAGAATTTCACCAGCTTGCTTAGGACGTTAATAACAATTCAGTGAATCAATCAAAATTAATTCGTACGTGCAGTGCAAAGAAGGATATGAGAAACAGGAAAGAGTGGCAATCATGAATTTTAAAACCACCGAGGGGAAAAAAGAAAGAAGTGGATGAGCGCTATGGGGTAATAATTTTGTGGTGGCCGCTGAGGAATGTAGAAATCTCAGCCAGTATTTTTCAACCTTTTGGAGATCGCGGTCCGACAAAAATTGTATTGAACAGGTCGAGGTCCCAGTTCATAAAATATTGTTTCGCAGTGTTTTCATCAGGTGATTGTTAGGGGTTTAATCCTCAGTTTTGTAATATGGTTACTTTATTAAATCGGAAATGAAATTTTTATATACATTTATTTCCAAGTTATTGCTCGTCTTTACGTATAAACGTGATGAACCCTTATTTTATATACGTTTCAATGTGTGGTCTTTAAGCTTTCAAACGAGCCATATACCATTACGGTACGATATTTAGGGACCGTACAGAAACTAGTCATATAAAATTCTACATTTTCGTTCAAGATCTAGTTATAACAGTTTTCTCCTCTGTTATCCGCCTGTTGTGTAAATATAAACGGTATTTACAGATCCAAAATAACGTAATTTGTACATTCTTTACCTCCAGTAAACATTGAGATGGGTATTCCAAATGTCGTTCTGATAAATCAGTATTCGCTTAAAGCAGGAGACTGCTCAGGGTCTGGTACATTTGAGAAACTTTAATCGAAACAAATGTGATTAAACCCAGTGAATGGAAGTTGCGCGCAAATTCTAGCGACGTTACTATAGCGGTAGCACCACTACGTTTACAAAATGGTACCTGTAGAGATGCTGCAGATTTTCTGTTGCTTGTAACGCAAGCGTGTTTCTTTATTGTTAGTCGACAAAATCCTGTTCAGTTTCACCTTTTTTTTTTTTTTTAAGGAAAAAGAATTACATGTATGTTCAAACGAGATATACTGTACGTAGTCGACTTGATGAGATCTGTTTGGAAATTAACTTCCAACTGTACGTAAAGCACACACAAACAGCACAGTGTTTGGGGTAGTTGAAAATGTTTGTAACTGTGTTCAGGGTTCTTATGCATCCTGCAAAATCTGAAAATCTTGGAAAACTTGTATTTTTTTAAAAATTGTTCTTTCAATCCTGGAAAATTCGTAGAATTTTTATATTGATCCTGGAATTTTGTATTAATTGTGGATTTTTATTTATTTATTTTATTCAGGTATTTTTAACTGTAAAATATCATCATCTCTTTTAAGAAGTAGAGGAATAAGGGAAAAGAACTATGTGATAAGAAAAGAAATAAATTTATTAAACACATACACATACACATACACAGAAGATACATGATGCAAGTATTGCTTTAGAAAGATAAGTAAAGCAGTTGACGGAATTAGCAGAGAAGGAATTGAATTTCAAACTTCTTACAGTTCTCCGAAAAGGTGCTGGAAAGAATCGCTACATTTGGACGAGGAGCTTGTTCAATTGCAGAAGGAAGTAAATTACTGTAAATGCTAATAAAATAATCTTCATTACTCCGTATACTCATCAGTTTGATTGTGACTGCTTTGTATCACATAAATTTATTCTGTTAGAAAGAATTCCTGTTGTTACTCGTGCTTTTTTTTTTCTTGTAAGTGAACCAGACTACTTTTTCTCTGACAGAAGTGTTATCTGTATCTGCATTGTATTATTTTTGTATTGGAACTGTACAGTAAAAAGTAATGTAGATCTTTTTTAATTACAAAGAGAGCTGTGGTAATTCGGGTGTTTGTGGGAAGAGCGGGGAGGCCTCTAAAAGTTCTTTTTGTATAAGCTGTTTTAATCACTAACTATGATTATATGTTAAGGTATGTTCTTGGAAAATGTTAAATATAGACTTCGAAAACTCCTGGATTTTAAGTAGGATAAAACCATGTGTGTTAAAACTTAACTGTAATGAGTAGCTATTAGTGTCGCTGGAGTAAGTTATAATTTTTCAGAAGTAAGCTGTAACGCAGCTGTTTTTGAATTACAGCGTTCCAGTCACTGTTAAAACTCACAAATTCTGGGAATTTTCTAGTATTGTACTGGGAATACTATTTGTGGAAACCGAGTTGTATAAATAATTTTTAGAAGAAGTGTTTTCGTGTCAATTATTACAAAAACGTTACAACTTTACTATTGTAAAAGCGCGTACTCATTCTCAGAGTGAATTGCAACTTCCTTCTCGTTCGTCATATCCAGAGTTTGTTAGCGTGGAAATTTGAATAGCAGGAACGTTGATGTTAAGATTTCCGAAGAACATTTGGAAGAGTTTTTTTTTTATCGTGTCTCTTACTCTTTGTTAGATAGGGCCATAAATCTTTTTTTCGAAAATTTGTTTCGTTGTCGAATAAAGCTTTATATATGGTGTAGTAAAAAGTAATCCATTATTTTGCCAATAGATGGCTTCAGTAATCTGTATCTCGCGTTGTATAACTCCGATCGGGTTCAACGAGATGGCGTTCAAACGATGAGATTGCGTACTACAAACACTGTTCAGATAGTTGTGATGAGTTGACTCAGTGTTGTGTGAGCGCGCGTCAAAATGGACACTAGCAAAGAGAAAATACGCTATATTTTACAGTTTTTCTTCGATAAAGGCGAAAACGCAAGCCAGGCGGCTGCAAATGTGAATAGTGTTTATGGTCCTGATACTGTAACAGCCAATCACGCGCAATTTTGGTTTCGTCGATTCCGTTCCGGTAATTTTTACGTCAAAGATGTACCACACACTGGAAGGCCAAGTGTCGAAAATGTCGATAAAATCATGGACATTGTCGCGTCCGACCGTCATGTAAGCACTGTTTCGATTGCCCAAGAGCTAAACATTGCACAAAAAACCGTGTGGAACCATTTGCATAAGGCTGGATACACAAAGAAGCTTGATGTATGGGTGCCACACGAGTTAACGCAAAAAAACCTCATGGACCGAATTTCCATCTGCGAATCGCTGCTGAATCGCAACAAAAGCGACCCATTTCTGAAGCGGTTGGTGACTGGTGATGAAAAGTGGATCACTTACGACAACGTCACGCGAAAACGGTCGTGGTCGAAGCGCGGTGCGCCGGCGCAAACGGTGCCCAAGCCAGGAAGGTTTTGCTGTGTGTTTGGTGGGATTGGCAGGGAATTATCTACTATGAGCTGCTCCCCTACGGCCAAACCCTTAACTCGGAACTATACTGTCAACAATTGGACCGTCTGAAGTTAGCAATCGCCCAGCTTTGGCCAATAGGAGAGGCATTGTGTTCCACCAGGACAACGCCAGGCCAAACACATCGATAGTGACTCACCAGAAGCTCCGGGAGCTCGGTTGGGAGGTTCTTATGCATCCACCTTATAGTCCGGACCTGGCACCGAGTGATTACCATCT
>JAGDQP010010826.1:0-54640 GCA_022664845.1 Lepisma saccharinum
TCATTGTGATTTAAGGTTGTATACGAATACGGCGTTTTTCAGAGATATTGGATAAGCTTGCTTTATGAATATTGTTTATGGTGTATGATGAGGTAAAAAGAAAATAGTCGATTTATTGTCGTTGTGATACTTTCTACTGAAGATTGCTGCTAATAATTTATATCTATTCTTTTTATATAATACGTTTGGGTGGGAAGAATTCTGCGTTTGCTATTACTTATGCCGATGTGTTCTATGACTCCGTATAATGCTCTAAGTTCTCGATGGCTCGAAACATTTACATTCTTTATAAGCAAAATTTCACTCTGCGTTTGTTGATCAGCTATAGACGTTAGGTAATGACATATTGTCTCTACGATTGAGTCATCCTTGCATAGGAGAAGGTTGGCTTTGGGCATCCGAGCGAATTGATATTGTATTTGTTGATTATTATTTAACGCAGAGGGGTATCGGTGTTTGCTAACTTACAATGATGCAGCTGCAAACTATAGCCGAATACCAGTCACACAAAAGTAATATATTTATTCCTTTTAACATTAAACTTATCTTCGGACAAGTGTGACAAAGAAAATGGCGCCCGAACAGGGACTCGAGCCAAACCTGTCTATGGGACAGTTTTGTCTAATCTAAAGCCAAATATGCGTACTGCATGAATGAAATCGAGAACGATTAAAATAGTTAGATATGCATAAAGTTTAAGTTTGAAAAGCATATAGGAGCATAAGACGAATAATCGGAAATGTTTAAGAAGATATTTTCGAAGAAATAGCAGATCGAACCCACGTTCTTCTGCCAGTTGAAGTTCTAGGAAAGAAAATTTATTCAGAAAACATTGTCAGTACTTTTTTTTTTTCGAAAGGAAGTTTACTGCTGAGCGAGAATTTACGAAAAGAAAGAGGAAAAAGAGAAACTGAAGATTTCTGTCTCTTTTTTGAGTTGGATGAATACAAAAAGGGGGTTTGGGGTTGTAAAAACTGACCTTAACCAAAGTTGTTTTCATTTGATCCGCTGTTCAGGAAGTTGACCATAGGCATCTGGTTATTAGTTGGAGGAACATTCTGCGAAGTCGTATTTTTTTATGAGGTGAAAGTAGGTGACGTGCTGGCGAGACAACAAAACGAAAGGAAGTTTCTGCAGAGTAAAGGGTGGTCTTCTTTTGTTTTCACATGTGTTGTGATACTTTTAAGTCATCCTAGGGTGTCATAGGAGACATTCTAAGTTACGGACATGCTCGACGTCTGGAAATTTGTAAGGAAGGAGAAACGTGAGCACAGCAGGGCTACTTTTTTGTTTCCTTCAGAAAATGAAGAGGACAAGCAGTCAATGAATACATTTTTCTATCTGAGTGCGAAGAAAGATTGAGGGTTTTTTTTTTGTTTTGTTTTGTTTGTCTTACGTATGTACAAGGATTGTTGTGATTTATTTACAAGTTGAGTTGTTGGGCTATGGATTGCTTCCCGACAATTTCGTGCATTTTGTGCACAATAGTTTTAGTTGAAGGGTAAACTAATTTTGCTATGCGCTAATATGGCATTATTTGAGAATGTTTGTTAATTTTTTTTCGTCTCGAGAAAGTTTTTAACTTCCCGTGAAAAAGTGGAAGTCTCGGACGATTTGTTGAGTGAACCCTTTGACAATATTTAGCCAATCCGTGTTGTAGATATATAAGTAAGGCGGAGCTACAGAAGATTTTCTGGAAGATTTTAGAGCCCCTGAGATTCTTTCTCTTTTTATATTTTCTGTCTGTTTTGTACCTTGGTCGAGTTAACAGTTCGTGAGTGCGAGTGCTAAGTTTTTCTTGACGAGAAACCTTGCAATATCGCTATGATTGGTAAAAAGTACTTAGCTTATTACAACTTTTATCTTGGTTGGCAGTATTTTGAGCCTCCCAAGACACGAAACGTTTTTGTGAGCGCTAAGCCGTTACCTAATCCATTTAATGGACTAAAATTACTCATAAATATTGATGAGGAGAAAAATAATCGGCGAAGACAAAAATTTGAGAAGTTCCGTAAACCCGCTGTACCGGAAGATGAATCGCCGAAATGTCCTTTGTGTCGGCAACGTTTCGATCCGGTTCTTGCTGATCTTCAGCCATTTGATAGACCTTCAGGTGGATATCCTCCACAAGTTGCCATGACTGATTTGCCGTCTTCGAGTTCTGTTTCTGTTAAACGTCCGAGAGAAGAAGATACGAGCCAAGAATCTCTATCTCTCGATGAGTTTTATTCAATGTACTTTAGAGGTCTAACCTCTCGATCACCAGATAATGAAGACGTGCTTAGTATTTACGCGGATATCGAACAAGGAACCTCCACGGAGGAAATTGAATCGGACTCTGAATTTTCTGAGCGCTTCGACGCTCTAATAGAAGCTTCGTCTTCTAAAGAAAACAATGCCGTTTCGGGCGAATCGCTCAACAAGAGTGAATAGCCAGACATTTTCATAATCAAGGAAGTTTATGCACTGTAGCATAACTATATCCATGTATTGCCAGTTCTCGCTGAGAATATGGGCGCTTCGTGGGAGCTACTGGATTAACCCGCAAATGTGCGTAGTGCAGCCAGATTGCAGTTAGTTCCTGGGAATTAATCATCGGAGACAAGTTTGGACCTGTGATTTCGAAGAAATTAAGGACTTAATTGTTCGGACATTCTAGAATACGAATTTGGAGAAGACTTGACAAAACATTTTTCTGATATATAAATTTTTTTGCAGCCTGAGGATTTCTTTTTGTGTTTTGCGTGTGAGTGAAAAAAAAAAATATTTTTTTGTGTGTGTGTGAAATTGTAGAAGTTCGAGGAAAGGACGAATAACTGTAAGTAATAACCAAATTTATGGTATTTCGAAAAACCTTGACTACATAACAACACAATCACTCTGCACATTTTTTTTATTCATATGATTTTTGTATAAATTCTACACATTCTCAGTTCGAAAGTATCGAAAGATTTATTTACGACATGGAAAAAGACTGATAATAGTGATGCAATGGACACTAATCTTTTTTACCGAAAGATACGCTATCAATTTTTGAACATGTGTTTTAATAATTTCGTTTCTTTTGTTTTTAGTTACGTTTATGTGTTAGTGCATTTTTTTTGTATTAATTAGAAAATTCTTTTTTAATCTTTTTAGCCAGGAAGCAAGAAATCATTTTTTTTATTTTGTTGAAAAAAAAAGAGGTTACTATGTAACGTACCGTACCGTTCCGTTACTTGTTTATTATTTTTTAAAAAATTATTTTGATGAAGAACGGACGTATGTGTGTTTAACTAGAAGAGAAAGCTTAAATCTATATATTAAGTATAATTGGTGAAATATGCTTTTTTTGATAATTCTGATTTTACTTGAATTTCTCTTCGAGCTTGTAGTTGTATATCAAGATACTATTTGACATTGATCAACTACGAAAATTGGTAAACTAGCCTCTCTTTTTTCTTTTACACTTTTTGTTTTGTTTTCTTTCACCGAAAAATGAACAGAGGCTAGAAGGAAAACGCTACCGATGAGCAGCTGTTCTTTTCTTATTGGTCGAACCTGTCCGCAACCAGATCATGGGAGGGATTTGTTTCTTTTCTCTTGCAATATATGTTCTAGTTTTTGGGGAAAAGAGGACAGACTCACTTCTTCAACACCGTTGTTGACTACTCCATCTCTACTCCTCAGTCCGTCAGGCAGACCATCAGCCGGGAGGAGTCGTCGTCGTCTTTGCGTAAGCCAATTTTTAAGACTGCAATTGTAGTAAGCTATCGTCATGTAGAAACTACGATTCTGCAGGGGATACCCTCCGGGACCCCTGAGAGGATATGTTCCTCTAGAAGTAGACAGAGTTCCTGTCAAAACTTATCCAACTGCGTCAATTTGTTTTGTTTATTTGAAAATGATTTGAAGTATCTTTTTTGTTCGACGATCTGGATTAGTTGTGGATAATCGATGTCTAGTTTTCTCGGAGACCAACTTATTATTTGTTCATTCGTTTGATTCGAAAGCCTAAATTAATTGTCGTCTCATTTATTTGTCTGATTACAATAATTTTGCTGTCGATTTTTATTTTGATTGTTATGCATTCGAACATTCTACATGAAATATAAGTATGTTGTCGGAATTCTTTCGGACGCGTGCCTCCGAGTTTTAATAGCAGTAAGGTGTGATTTTAATTGATAAGAGTAATTTTCTTTTATCTAGTGGCTCAGAACAAGCCTGTTAATTTTCTTTCTCCTACTATGTAGAAAGAGCTTTTCGCTCATTTGATGATTTTGTTGTGTTACTTCTTAGTTAAGTAAGATTATTAATTTAAAAAGGTGCCTTGAAGTACCTTAGGTGGGTCAAGGTGGTTGAATACACCTGAAGTCCCGAATAAGTAGGAGAAAAGAGCAGGTCGAAACATAGGAGTCGAACCGACGCTTATTGTAGAAAAAAGGTATAGTTTGTAATTATTTTTAATTGGCATTTATTGTTTAATCAGACTAGACAACAATAGGCTTAAAGTTATTTATAAATACTCTTTACGAGTTCTAGAAATAATCAATTTGGTATTAATAATTTTTAGTTGGTAACAAACTTCCGAAAGCTGGTAACATTGAAGTGCTGACTCTTTACGAGTTTTTATTTTAAAAAATCTAAGTTTGTAGAGATGCTATTCGAAACGCAGTAGAAGACTTTTTGCGAGTCGACCTAATTTTAATTAATCATAAGAAGTAGTAAACTGCTGTCTGAAAGCAAGAGATCTGGCGATCTCGATTTGTGGTTATCGAGGCATTCTCTGGAGTCTCTTAGGATAAGGAGTTTATCTAAAGCAATTAAGAAGCAGGACATTCTAATTACTACTTTAAGTAGTGTAGGAAAGAGGTCTGACCCCTCTATAGATTCTTCCTGTTCGATTATGATTAATAATAATAAGTAACTTGATTTAGCGATAAGATTTATTTTATTCTGTCTGTAACGTCTCTTTTGAAATAGCTTTACGCTATGATTTCCACTCTAGCTATGTCTTTAGCAGAATACTAGAGTGTTTGTAGATAGATAAGGTCTCGAAGCCTAAACAATCTATCTTTCTCATTATATTGATTAATGTAAGTTTTATTGAGAGATGAATGGAGGAAATTTATCGCGCGAATCGCGAAAATAGACGGACCAATAAGGAAAGACGAGCTGAGACGTACAACTTCTAAAGTAATTAATTATTCCAAGAACGCATGAGTGTTTAATTAAAGTTTGTTTGTACTGTATTAATGAGAAAATGATTAGCAATTCAAAACCATGCGAAAATCTTCGGAAAAGCGAAATAATTATATTCAGTGGCTATATTCAGTTATCAATTGTATATATGTATATCTTTTTTCCTATCCAATAATCAATATATATCTAAAAAGAAAATATCTATAGTAGAATTTTACTTTGTTGTTTGGTAACCATTATCCCAGTCATAAAGTAATTATTAGCGTAGTTAAAGATTTATTACTCTTTTAACCTCTACGATCTTCCTAGTGTAACGGACCTTATTAGGAAGAATGGAATTCATCTCCTAGCTGCTATGCAACCTGCGTCGTATCATTGTGATTTAAGGTTGTATACGAATACGGCGTTTTTCAGAGATAATGGATAAGCTTGCTTTATGAATATTGTTTATGGTGTATGATGAGGTAAAAAGAAAATAGTCGATTTATTGTCGTTGTGATACTTTCTACTGAAGATTGCTGCTAATTATTTATATATATATTCTTTTTATATAATACGTTTGGGTGGGAAGAATTCTGCGTTTGCTATTACTTACGTCGATGTGTTCTATGACTCCGTATAATGCTCTAAGTTCTCGATGGCTCGAAACATTTACATTCTTTTTAAGCAAAATTTCACTCTGCGTTTGTTGATCAGCTCTAGACGTTAGGTAATGACATATTGTCTCTACGATTGAGTCATCCTTGCATTGGAGAAGGTTGGCTTTGGACATCCGAGCGAATTGATATTGTATTTGTTGATTATTATTTAACGCAGAGGGGTATCGGTGTTTGCTAACTTACAATGATGCAGCTGCAAACTATAGCCAAATACCAGTCACACAAAAGTAATATATTTATTCCTTTTTATATTAAACTTATCTTCGGACAAGTGTGACATGCTACAATCCTTGGTAATGGTAGATTTATATTACAAGCACCCAGATGCCAGCACCTAATCGAAAGCAGACAGAGAGAGAGAGTGTGTGACTTTACAGATGCGATTGTTGACCTCAATTTACTTCAATTTCAGTCTGGCTAAGGTAACGTTGCACTCAGGCACGTAGCCAGAATCTCGTTTCAAATAAGGTCATCCAGGTAGGTTTTCGGATCTAGGATTGATATGTATATGAAATTTGGATAACTACACCTAAATGTACACTAAATTTACCTAGATATCGGAAGAGCGGAGGGGACCGGACCCACCCCCTAGCTACATCCGTGTGCACACTGTGAATTCAACATTTAACGCAAGCGCCTCCATGATATAACTGATAATAGGTAGGGTGAACGTGACTTTAGACATCAATCGGTTCAGCTATTCTCTAACCTTTTTTTCTATAGCAAATAACGATCGCTTTTATGATTTTAACATATATATTTTCGAAAAGGGGCGTTGCTCCCCAGGCTTTCTTCTGAATAATACGAGTATAAGCCTTCTTCACTAGTAAACACAATATCACTTTACGTTCACCAAGATGAGCAGCTCAACTAGTAGTGAATTCGATTACTTCACCCCGGCCCAAAAGTGTAAATATTGGATTAATTACCAATGCGAATATAATAACACTGTAGAGGAAGAGCCTCTTGATTTATCTTTACGAAGGGCTCCTGAGCTTGCGGAAGATGCAGAAGTGGCAGTTTCACCCCTGTCAAGTTTAATATTATCAACGTACCCGGTGTGTTGGACTTGTCCATGAACGTTCATCGTGCTCGAGAAGCAGCAGAAGAAAAAGTCTGAGGAAGCGGAAGAAGACACCTCCGAAAGCATGGAGTGGAGTACCAGTAGCGAAGGTGGTGAGATTGGAGGTGATGAGAACGATGAAACACAATCATTAAATTCAGAAGAACTGCTAGATTTATTAAATGAAATTGATGCAATCTTAAATGGGGAATTTAATGATGTTCCCCATTTAGGAATGCGATTGGTATTAGCGTCTACCGTCATAAGTGCCATGGTCGGATCGTGCGGGTTTACTATACGCATTCTGTTGATATTGCCACCCTACGTTCCTACCTTGTGCAGGAGTGCGCGCAGCTACGCCCACCGAGCTCTGCGTGGTTTCGGTGGGAACATCTTCCGTGATTGGTTTCGCGTTGTGTGGCTACCGTTTGCGCATGCGGGTGGTCCTTTAAGTGAGCGTTCGTGTACTTTTAATACATTGTTCACACCACCATGAGCCATTGGGAACCTGTTGATGAGCGAGGGCTCTGTCACGTTGCAGCCAAGGCGGAGGAGGTCAAGCTACAAGGGTCAAAGTTCGTTCGTGATCATTGATGAACAGTGTCTGTGGATCTCCTTGGAGCCAGTACGAACACGTGTGTTTGGGTCACTTTAGCGGTGAAAAGGCGCCGGACGTGTATTTGGACACTTCCAGTAACTCCTTTCCTGGTTGGGTGAAGAACGTGTTTAGTGGTGGATGGTACGTGGACGAGTGTTTGATGTGTACGTCCAGCAACACACCACCACCACCACCAATGGTAGTTGCCGCTCCGTGTTTGATGAGGGGATAGAATCCCTTGTCGAGCACCATCTGGACCGTGTTATTGCGTTGTGCTTGTGGAAGGATCGGGAAGACACCGCTGACTACTAACCAGTACCTGTTACCTCATCACTCCAGTTCAGTGCGACTATGGCCATTCAAGTCAGTTTCAACCCCACCCGAATGTGGTGGTGTTGCGAGTGTTCACCCTCCATCATTAATGAACACTGTGTTTGGACTGCGCTGGACCAGTTGACCCCCTCTCGATTACCGCTGGTGTGCGGCGGTTGTTGTGTTTGAGCGCGGGCTGTACTTTTTTTGGAGAATGAACTTACTTAGGTTATGGGTAAACTACTCTCGAAGGACCTTACTGCAGCGTGTGGTGGTGCATTAGCCCAGTGACAATGTCCATATCGGTGAAGTGCTTTGTACCACGTGCGTCCGTGTGTGTGTGCACGTCAATGTTAAACAACCAGTGTGTAGTGGCGCATCCTACATTCCAACATACAAGTGGACGCCCTAGCAATGTCTGCACCTGGGTAGTGATGTAGTTGAATCAAGTTGATGGCTGTAGTTGAATCAAGAGTTTTCGCTTAAGTGGGAACGTGGAGGTTTTGTCAGCTACTTACTCACAAGACTAAGCTGAATTTATATTCAATGCCAGTTTTACCTTGTTATAAATGAGAATTAGAGCACAGCTCCGAACTTCTTATGTTGCTATTGGTAGTTTCATGATTACATCATCCAAGGCGAGCCGGACCGGGATTCAGTCGATTCTGTTGAAAATACTTTTTTGCATTAATTAGCTAACTCGGGAAAAAACATTTTTTTTATTATTTCCTTCAGTTCACTCAGAGAAACTGAAATCATTATTGCCCTACTTCATAAGTATTGAACTGTATCAAGCAGAGCAGTCCTCCCAATGCTCTCTTTCCATCCCAAACAGAGTAATCTTTGCTTTTTATCATTTTTGCTTCATGAAGTTTTTTCACCCTTGGCTATAAATCCTTTTGGTCCAACCCTGCTACTTTGTTTTATCTTGTATTGCGCATGATTGTGTAAGGCAATCAATGCTAACACAATGTAATGATTGCATATTAAAGAGGATATACTCTTCCGCGCATGCCCAAGAAACAACCAAGGAGGCGGGGCTATGGTTTATAAATATATCTGATGGTTTTACAAAAAGGCACCAGGGCCGGACGGCATCTCCCCAGAAGCACTCAAAAACGCTTCCCTGAAGTTATCACCTACCTTTCTACAATCTTCAATATCCTTCTCTCTTTCTCCCACTTCCCTGGAAAAAAGCGACCATCATAATGATTCCCAAGCCAGGAAAAAATAAATCACTCCCCACAAGCTACCGTCCCATAAGTCTATTATCTCATCCTAGCAAGCTGTTCGAGAAAGTTCTTCTCTCACATCTACGACTTCAACTTGACCCGGAGCAAATCCTGCCTCCCCATCAATTCGGATTCCGACCAGCACACGATACCCAAGCTCAACTTGTTCGTGTTGTAGACCATATCGCCCTGGGCCTCAATGCTAAACACTACACGATAGGAGTTTTTCTCGATGTGGAAAAAGCTTCTGATCGTGTCTGGCACTCAGGACTATTACTCAAGCTTCACCAACAAGGTCTTTCACTTCAATTACTAAAAATACTTACTTCATATCTACATCAACGCACGTACACAGTACGTCTTGAAAACAACTTCGGATCCGAGAAAAATTCTAGCTGGAGTTCCACAAGGAAGTGTACTTTCGCCAACCCTATATATATATTTCACTGCAGACCTGCCTACAAGCCACAAATGTACAATAGCAACATTCGCCGACGACACGGCACTTTTCACTGGTAGCAAAAACTACCGCTTCGCTCACAGAGCAATGAAAATACAGTTGATGCAATTGCAAGAATGGACGTCACTCTGGGGAATAAAAATCAACGCAGGGAAAAGCAAAGCTGTTATCTTCCACAGGAAGCCAAGATATTTTCCAAACTCCCCCCTTCACCTTACATGGAGAAATCATTCCCTACGAAGCCTCGGCCACCTATCTCGGCGTCCTTGATCATCACCTTACCTTCTACCCCCACCTGACCTCCCTTGCCTGCAGAGCAAGAAAAAGAGTAGGCTTCCTTCATCCCTTGCTTCGTAGCCATGCTCTAAAATGTCAACGAAACTACACATATACAAAATGATGGTACTTGCATTTATGCACTATGCAGCACCAGCTTGGCTACATGCAGCACGAACCTACATGCGGCAACTTCAAACAACCCAAAATCGAGCTCTCCGCCTTATCACAGGCCACCACATTACAGTAACCATCCCACAACTACACCAGGACGCTGACATGCCCACATTAATGGACCATTTGAAGAGATTTCAAGCCTTATTCTGGCATCGCATTAACAGCCCCTACGCAACACTGCAGCAAATTGCCACAACACCGCCAGCACGACGCACTTCGTCTCCCGAGGATGCAATAGCACAACACATTAGCCTTCTCCTTCAACAGTACATCATAGCAAATGGACACGAGGCTAACCATCTTCTCTCAAAACAAAATACACTCAAAATACCACAAGAATAGAAGTCTGCCATGCTTCTCCAACACTCACATCTTACATTACTTTTCCTTCCCCCACTTTCTCCCATTCCAGACAAACTATTCTTTTCTTACTCCCACTCACAACTATCGCCTTCAATTAAGATTATCAGTCCCACGCCAAGAAAAACCAATTCAAGAAGAAAGTCATGGGCTAGTCCCGAAACTTTGCACCTTCAAACCGCCAAGAACTTCTGTCTGGTCTTACTTTCAGAAATCACATCATGGCAACCTATATTGAGAAAAACACATTCGATCTCGACGAAAGCGAGCTTATACAGCTGACAGAACTATCTGCATTGTATTATTCGTGTACTAGTTGTTCGATACATGGATATTGTGTCTGAAAGGCTGTAAAGCAATATAGTCGGATTCGGCCACAAAACTCACTTCTCTGCGATGGGTGTTTCTTCCATGCATGTATAATGCAAGATGAATCTACTTTGCGGGAAAGTTCATAGGAACTTTTCCATTCATAGGAAATAGTGAAAGATTTCTAAAGGCCATATATAACTAAGTAAAAAGCTTCTCAGTTAAAGATATCTAAAGGTCATAAAAGTCATGTACTAAATTTGAATTTTTAATATTACAGCGTTAGATGATAATATTTTAAAAAGTTTTTAAAGAAATTAGTAAGTAATCATTATTTAAAAATAAATTCGAAATAATATTCTTTTCACACCTGCACTATGAAATGGAGTTCTCTTAAAAAGTTAAAATGTTCATAAAATGAATATCTTCTCTAAAAAATTTATAGGATATTCATACCTTCAAATTTCCCTTAAAGTTTATCATAAAATTCCCTTAAAGTGTTTTTTTCCAATTATCAAACATTTTAATACTTTTAGAAGCACACACATCCTAATATCGTTTTACTAGTAAAAAACAGGAAAATTAAAGTAATATCAAATAAATTATGAAAATGTTAAATTTTTTGTTAAATTAAATATGATGCGTGTGTTCAGTTTCTTCATGGAAATCAATTACTTATGAAGTAAATATTTCCAAAGTTCCAGTTCAGTATGTATTTATAAAAATATTCTGCTTATTTTAACAAAAGTAAGTGTAATTAATTAATTAATAACTTTCATTTAACATTTGCATTATTTTTTATACAACACTGATTCTATGAAACTTTTATATTAAAACTCTTATTATAAATAAACTGTATTATTAATCATTAACTACGTATGATTTAGCTTATGCTTATGAAGGAAGAAAAAATGTAATACATAATATATTTTACTTTTATTTCACTTGTAAGAGACTGATGTATAAAGTATAGTTAATCATTTTAAATATATTTAAAATCATTTATAATTCCTAATAAAAATATAGAAACGTCAAAGTTTTCATCTTAAAATATATTTTTATTTTATAAGATCATGTAAAGGTTATAATAATAATAATACTTTCATATTTTCTTTTTTAAAATTAAATTTTCAACCTCAGTCTAAAACAAAAAACACGGTCACTATTCTAGTGAATATTATTTTCAATTATAAGTAACTAGATTTTTATATTTAAATGAAATACAAAGTTTTATACTATAGCGTCATACTTCTCAATTAAAGTGTTTTTATCTTAAAACATTTCTCATACAATGATTTTATATTTAACATTTCTGATGTTATATGTTTCATATATCTTTATTAGAAACAATCATCATAAATATTCAGTAGAATTTTTCATATTAATTTTTAACTTACAAAATAATTGTAACATTTTTTGTTACATTAAAAATAGTATGTTTATAGATCATTAAGAAAACACTACTCACATATACTTATTAATTTAATTGTATTATCTTGTAAAAAATATATTTTTATATATTATAGTAAGAAGTAATAAACATTGATCTAACTTGAACGAAAACAATTATTTTCTAATTAGAGGATCTTTTGTTCGTAGGCTACTTCCTTTTTTTAATTATAACTGCTTTTCTCCAGATTATTAAAGTAAAATATTTTTTCTCATTAAAAATTGGAAATGGGTTTGAAATCAAAATCAATATAAGAAGGAGTATTTAAGTTTATTTTTTAATATTTTTCCATGAGATTTTTCTAATTTTAAATCTATATTTAAAATTTTACTACTGTAAAGTGTAAACAAGAGCATCATTAAGAGGTTAGGAGTTTCTAAAGTAAATAGAATAATGCATTATTCAATACTATAAGCGCGTAAATGACTTTTTTCTTCTTTTAACTAATTTTAGTTAAAAGGTATAAAAATAAAAGTGGAAATTTATCATTTTTACATTATGAAAAACTAGTTAGTGTATCATTTTAATTTATAGGTGTAAAGACAACTTTCAAATAGTAATCATACTTTATTATTCTTTTATTTTAGATCAGACTACTACCAATGAATATTTCAAGTTCAGATAGTGGTTATGAGGAGGTTCATAGTCCATCTGAATCACCCCCATCATCATCTCCATTTCATCCCCTTTCTGCATATGAAAATATATCTGATGTTTCTACATTAATTTGGGAAGCAGACAGTGGATACTTTGATGATTTATCTTCAGTTTATGAAGAAATGGAAGATCAAGAAGAAATGGAACAAAAAGAAGAAATAGAACAAGGGGGAAGAAATACTTAGAATTTCTTCATCTTCATCATATGTTCCAAGTACTTCTTATGATGCTACATTTGAATATTCATCATCATCATCCTATCCATCTTCTGAAAGCCTCATGTGTCCATCATCACGTGGTGATTCACCACCTTTATCTTCATCCCATCTATCATCATCCAGACACCTATCTCCATCATCATCTCATTTACCTCTATTAACCTCATCACCTCTACCTTCCCCCTCATCACCAATATCTCCCTCCTCCTCCTCTCTTATGTAAATATTGTGGAGTAATAACAAAGGAAGCATATAATCATTTCCAACACATATCCTATCCATCATCACGTGATGATTTACAACCTTTATCTTCACCCCATCATCAAGACACCTATCTTCATCATCTCATTTATCTCTATTAACCTCATCACCTCTACCTTCTCCCTCATCACCAATACCATCAACTTCCCAACAGTACCTCCCTCCTTCTCCTCTCCTATGTAAATATTGTGGAGTAATAAAGGAACCACATAATCATTTCCAACACATCCTATCCATCATCACGTGATGATTCACCACCTTTTTCTTCACCCCATCTATCATCAAGACACATATCTCCATCATCACCTCATTTACCTCTATTAACCTCATCACCTCTACCTCCCCCTCATCACCAATACCATCAACTTTCCAACAGTACCTCCCTCCTCCTCTCCTATGTAAATATTGTGGAGTAATAACAAAGGAACCACAATCATTTATCAAAATTGTAAAAATGTATTATAAAGTTGTGGAAGCTCCTTCCGTATATAAATATTATCAAGTTATGGAAGAAATTCTATTACTATTATAAATAAATATAAAAAAATGTTTCTATAAAAAGAAAAAACTTGTATATCATTTATCATTAATGTTATCTCAAATGAAAATAGTAGATTATAATCCTTTATTATTAAGAGTAAGAAAGTAAGTAAGGTGTATTATAAACAAGATGTTTATCCTTTTTTCATCAGGAAGCTTATTTAATAATCATTTCAAATTTTTAAAAGTTTTCTAGAAGATTTTCTACTTGTAAGCAATGGTTTTCAATAAGGATTTTATTTCAAATGAAATGAAAACACATAAATACAGTATAATTCTTTAGTATTAAGAGTAAGTAAAGTGTTTTATAAAAAAAACTTACACATGTTTCTTACATTTACATGGTTAATAAGGTATTTATAAGATTTTCTTTTATTTTGTTTCATCCAGTACTCTAGTTTTAAGAATTTTCTTAATGCACAAACATTTACCTCCAGAGTCACGATAAGTACACTTAAACAAACAAATGTTCAAATGTAGTGTTTTCAAGGCAGAACATTTCCTTTCAATTACATGATTCACACTTTACAAGTAAAATATTCCAAGTTGTAAGAAAAAAGTTATCTTTAACTTTTCACTTGTAGCTCCTAAAAATCATAATTTTATTACTCATAACTTTATAATAAAAAAATTCTACTTTTGAAATGTTTGCTTGTCTCTCAGAAATTATCCTTACAATTTACTGTTTGAAACTTACAAAGTAAAATATCACTCAACTTTTAAATTTCAGAAAGTAAAAAAATAAAAATTTTATTCACAAATTTTTAATAATAACTCTAACTTTTCAACTCTCTTTTACTTCAGTTTGTAATTTCAGAGAATGATTTTATTTATTAATTTTATTTTCTTTCTTAAAATAAATTAAGAATTTTTTTTCCATTTTCTTACTTTAACTTTATAAAGAAAACTTATATTTTTCTAGTTTAGAAATAAAGCGTATTCACAACTTTCTAAGAACAAAAGTTTTTTCCTACATTAAAGATATGAAAGAAACGTAATTTCTAAGTTCCATAGAAATGTTTATAGGGTGCAAACAATAAAATTTTACGTTATAACTTCAATGGCCTATGAAAGCTTGGGTAAAAAAGATGTTCTCGAAGATGTTTCTGTTTAAGTTAATTAGGAAATAGAAATAATTACAATAGTTATATTTACAAAGTAAAGCCAGATAAACTTTATAAATATATATTCTCTATAATTTTTTTAATTAAAGGAAACATTTTTCATATTACATTGCTCCATAAAATCCGTTGCCACCCCGTGTATCTTCGAAACGACTGCGAATATGAGCAAACGCAAAAACACGTATTTCATTATTTTGAAGGGCTTGAATTTTCAGCTATAAAAGTTGTACCCCAGACCCCCCAAATTGGGGTCAACTCGAAAATTTCAAATAGCAAAGGGGGTAGAGTAATATATCGTTTGAAAGGTCTCGACAAAAGAAATATTTTGCCGAAAGTTTCAAGTCGCTATGTTGACCCCATCCAAAATGGCGGCGGTCACATTTCGTGTCCATAAAGTCCGTTGCCACGCCGTATATGTTCGAAACGACGGCGAATATCAGCAAACGCAAAAACACGTCCGTCGTTTTTTTTAGGAGCTTGAATTTTGAGCTATAAAAGTTTCACCCCAGACCCCCCAAATTGGGGATCAACTTGAAATTTTCAAATGGAAAAGGGGGTCGAGTAATATATCGTTTGAAAGGTCTCGACAATGGGAATATTTTGCCAAAAGTTTCAAGTCGCTGTGTTGACCTCATCCAAAATGGCGGCGGTCACATTTAGTGTTCATAAAGTCCGCTTTGAAACGACTGGGAATATAAGAAAACGCAAAAACACGTCCCTCATTATTTTAAGGGACTAACAATTTTAGCTGTAAAATTTCCACCCCGTTTACCCCAGGGGGAGTAAATGGAGGTCAGGGTCTACGTAAAAGCGTGAAATGACAAAACTGGTCGAGTAATACCTAGTGTCAACGGGCTTGAGGCAAGAAATAATTTGGGGGAACCTTAAAATTTCAGATTGTTCCATATTCCAAATAGCAGCAAGACCTCTAGAAGTTACTCTTCACAGCAAAATCTGCATCTATCGGTTGTTGTCATGATTCTTTTCGAAGTTCTAACATATCCACAAGTAAGCTTCTATTTTAGTCCCGTATTTTTGTAATGCTAGGAACATTTCGAAGGATTTTCTTGTTCTTTAATTTTCTTTGTGAGGGTTTGCTGATGAATGTAAACTGTCAATGTTGTTAAAAAGTTCTACATCTCTGACTGAGTTTTAGAGCGTGTTCCTACGTACATATACATTAAGCACTAAATAATGTCTTTCCAGTTACATTTACTGATTAAAGTTTCGGAGATACAGGCGTTGATGTTACTTATTTATAGGCTGAACATGTAGTTATGGCCTAAGGACCGGTCCAATGTCTAAAGGATGCTCGGTGATCACACTTACGGAGACACGGATGGGGAAGTAACGACCAAGACATTTGCTTAGGCTTTAGTTTTTTGGTTGTACGGAAACAAGAATTCTGAATATCTCAAACACACAGAGGCCAGCAACAGGACTCGAACCTGTCTGGCTTCCTAGTTCCGTTCCCGTTGTGTGTAGGTACTATTTCGATGTTTGCCTTGAGGAGTTAAGAAAGAAATAGGTGTGAATCTTAATGGGCCTCTTGTTCTTTCTGAGATTTGCCTCTAGTCGCACCACACGAAGCAGATGACTACGTGTAGTCGCCCAGGCACGTTATTCATTTGACTGAGACAGGCTTAGGACAAAGACAAATTAGCCTAATGCAATCAATTAAAAATAAAATTGCCTACCCTATTTGAACATTTTGACGTAATTTTGCTGAGCAACTTCTACACTTCTCACACACAATGATGAGTCATGCGTTGCAGTGCTCACAAATTTTAATATTGTAATAACTCCACATTTGCACCTCGCGTCGAATCAAATCTTCGTACCAAAGAATGTCATTGGGCGAAGTCTTCCAATCAGTACTGAATCGAAGTAGTCGACGCTGTGTTGTTCTAAGACAATTTATCTACGATAGTTTGATTGAGCTTGTGTATGAGTGTTCGATCTGTGCTGAAGATTTTCTTACGAATTTCACAATGTATTGTAACGAAGCAGAACGTTCTGCTGAAGATAAAGCTGAAATTATTTTTCTTTTCGGAGAATGTGGGCGAAACTGCCGTGCGACTGCTAGAAGATTTAATGAGTTGTATCCAGAACGTACTAGTGTAAGCCACCAGTATGTGTGCCAACTTGTGAATAAATTTCGTGAAACCCAAAGCGTGAAGGACCGACCTCGTTCAGGACGGCCAGTTAGATGAGGGCACAGTGATAGAAGTTATAGGACGCGTCACTGCGAACCCAGAAATCTCAGTGAGACAGGTAAAGAAAGAAAGTAACATCTCACGGAGCTCAATTACCAAAGTTCTAAAAACACATAAATTTCACCCATACAAAGTGCACCTGGCGCAAGAGCTAGGAGATGATGACTGACAGACGAATCGAGTTTTGCGAAATCATGTGCCAGAAAATTGCACAAAATGAGAAGATTATGGAACAAATCTGTTTTAGTGACGAAAGTTCCTTTCCGTTGACCGGAATTGTCAATAAACATAAACATGTTGTGTAATGTTAGATTTTGGGGAGATTCGAATCCGCATGTTATCAGGGAAGGACACAGTCAAAGACCTGAGAAAGTTAATGTGTGGGCAGGTATTTTAGGAAACCATGTAATAGGCCCTTTATTTATTGATTCAAATTTAACAGGTGATTTGTACTTGCAGCTTCTACGGGACACAGTGGATCCCTTAATAACTGATATAGTAGAACATGCAATGGATGAATACGGGGAGGCTGAATTTGATGCGGACACTATAGTTTTTCAGCACGACGAATGTCCTGCACATTATTACGCGGGGTTCGTGAATACCTAAACGAAACTTACCCCGATAGATGGATAGGTCGTCGTGGCCCCATCGATCTCCCGATTTATCCCCAAATGACTTTTTTCTATGGGGTCATGTAAAATCTATTGTTTACAAAACACCACACTTCTATCGAGGAACTGAAATATCGAATAACAGCAGCCTGTAATGACATTTCAGCGGAAACATTTAGGCAAGTACGAATGGAATTTCATAACCGTCTATTCTACTGTCAAGAGGTGAATGGAGCTCATTTCGAACATCTTCTACAATAACGTAAGTATAATATTTGAATTATAATATAATGTAAATGTTTATGAAAAAGTTGATTCACATCAATTATATATTTTATGGAACAAATTTTAGGGTAATTTGGGTCTGTGTATGCGGGTTGTTTAATTTTCAATAAGCAAAACTAAGTAGTCCTCCATGTGTCTCAAACCAAGTTTATCTTGATTGCAACTTCAGCAAACTACGGTAGCACTGTTCCCTCTTCCTGATGTTCATCTCTTCGCAAATTTGTATTCCAACTTTTGAAATAACAATTTTTTAAATTCTTACCCTCTAGCAATATAACAGCTAAATGGGTCTCCGTTTACAAAGCTAGGGGCAACATGGGCACAGAAACAAAGTCTCCAGACAATAACTCGTCATTTTCTCGTCCTACAAAAATATTTACGATACATGCACTCTGTCAAAAATAATTTTTAAAAAGTAGAAGGACCACATTCACAGGCCGTAGACATCCATAAGTAATCAAATAAATTCAATTCGAAATTTGATATCACCACCATTTTAGATTGCGGCAACATAGCAAATTCAGAAGTTAGAGCAAAATATTTCTTCTGCCGACACCTTTCAAACGATATATTACTCGACCCCCTTTGCCATTTGATAATTTCAAGTTGACCCCCCGTATCCCAAATTCGGGGGTCTGGGGTCGAACTTTTATAGCTTAAAATTCAAGCTCCTCAAAATAATGAAATATGTGTTTTTGCGTTTGCTCATATTCCCCGTCGTTTCGAACATATACGGGGTGGCAACGGACTTTATGGACACTAAATGTGACCGCCGCCATTTTGGATGGGGTCAACATAACGACTTGAAACTTTCGGCAAAATATTTCTTTTGTCAAGACCTTTCAAACGATATATTACTCGACCCCCTTTGCCATTTGAAATTTTCGAGTTGACCCCCGTACCCCAATTTGGAGGGGTCTGGGGTACAACTTTTATAGCTTACAATTCAAGCACCTCAAAATAATGAAATACGTGTTTTTGCGTTTGCTCATATTCGCAGTCGTTTCGAAGATACAAGGGGTAGCAACGGACTTTATGGACACCCTGTGTGTGTATATATATACAGGGTGAGGCAAAAGTCCAGCACCACCCTTTTATTTTTCAAACAACTTGAGGAAAGATGATGAAACTTTGGATATGGGTAATTAGGGTGGGGGAGTACCAGGTGGTGCCATTTAACATCGTGGCGGCCATCTTGAAATCCGCCATTTTGAATTCAGGTCCAATATTTCAAATGGGAAGGGGGCATGTGACATATCGTTTTAGGCTAGAGTTTCACCAGAAATACAAATCTAGAGTTATTTTTTACCTAACATTATTCAGTACTGAAATTTCGTGAAGTAAACATTGCATATAACATGGCTCTTACCCGCCAAGAAAGGATTGACAATGTTCTCCTCAGTGGGAAACGCAGTGCCAGAGCCATCGCTGATGACTTCAATGCCCGGTACCCAGAGAGGGACAACATTGCACATACAACAGGGTCGCGTATTTTGAAGAATTTAAAGTTACTGTACAGGACAAACAACGCAGTGGACGCCAGAGGACTGCAACGGACGAGGAAACAGCAACGGCAGTTGTAGCATCCTTGGTGAAAACCCGAAACGCAGTATCAGGCGTTTAGCTGCAGTTTCAGGTGTAAGTCAGAGATCGACACTCCGTGTGTTGCACAGAAAAAAGTGGCATCCATACAAACTCCAACTGAAGCAATACCTAACGGAGGATGACCCAGATAGGAGAATGCAATTTATAGAATGGGCTATGAGAAGTGTAACGACGATTATACGTTTCCTCTTAGTGTGTTGTTTATTGATGAGGTTCTATTCCATGTGAACGGTGAGGACAATAAACAGAACCACCGTTATTGGTCAGACACAAACCCAGCATGGACAGATGCCTCGAGGGTACTTGGTAGGAAAAAGATGATGATATGGTGTGGAATGTGGAACACTCGTCTCATCGGGCCGTTCTTCATCCATGGGAACCTAAATGGGGATAGATATCTTCACATGCTGCAGGAACAAGTGTTCCCATCACTGCTGAACCCAGAAGGTGACTTCCCTGCCTTTCCCCAACAAGATGGCGCGCCTCCTCACTATGGATTATGTGTCAAGGAGTGGTTGAATGCACAGTTCCCGAATCACTGGATTGGCCAAGGGTCAATTGAGTGGCCACCCCGTTCACCCTTAGACTTTTATCTGTGGGGCCATCTCAAAGCATTTGTTTATCAAGAAAAAAATCACTGATCTCCGACACCTGGAAAAACGAATCACGTACGCTTGTGACTGTGACGCCGGAAGTGTTATTACGTGTCCATCAGGACAGGAGAAAACGTCTTGCATTATGTGTAGCACACAACGGGGAACACATAGAGCATATCTTGTAGGATCCCACATGCAATGTTTACTTCACAACATTTCATTACTAAATAAAGTTAGGTAAAAAGTAACTGCAGATTCGTATTTCTGGTGAAATTTTAGCTTAAAACGATATGTCACATGGCCCCCTTCCCATTTGAAATATTGGACCTGAATTAAAAATAGCGGATTTCAAGATGGCCGCCATGATGCTAAATGGCACCATCTGGTGCGCCCCCACCCCAATTACCCACATCTAAACTTTTCTCATTTTTCCTCAAGTCGTTTGAAAAATAAAAGGGTGGTGCTGGACTTTTGCCTCACCCTGTATATACTAAAGAATAACAAACCAGCAATTTTTACTCTTTTCTCTATAGCCAATAACGATCGCTTCTCATGATTCTAACATATATATTTTCGAAAAGCGGCGTTGCTCCCCAGGCTTCCTTCTGAATAATAGAAGTATTAGCCTTCTCCACTAGTATATACATTATCACTTTACGTTCACCAAGATGAGCAGCTCAACTAGTAGTGAATTCGATTACTTCACCCCGGCCCCAAAGTGTAAATATTGGATTAATTACCAATGCGAATATAATAACAGTGTAGAGGAAGAGTCTCTTGATTTATCTTTACGAAAGGGTCCTGAGCTTGCGGAAGATGCAGAAGTGGCAGTTTCTCGAGGGGGAGTTTCACCCCTGTCAAGTTTAATATTATCAACGTACCCGGTGTGTTGGACTTGTCCATGAATGTTCATCGTGCTCAAGAAGAAGAAACCGAGTCAGAGGAAGCGGAAGAAGAAGAAACCTTCGAAAGAATGGAGTGGAGTACCAGTAGCGAAGGTGGTGAGAACGATGAAAGACAATCATTAAATTCAGAAGAACTGCTAGATTTATTAAATGAAATTGATGAACTCTTAAATGGGGAATTTAATGATTTTCAAGGGGAAATGGAGGAAGAAGCAATGGAAGTATCAGACTGTGAAAGTGGGTATGAAACCGCCTCCTCCATTGGATTAATATTAGGCGAACTTAACGACATTTCTGAGCTCAACGATGATCAATAACTTTCATTTAAATTATTTCTCTGTGTGTGTGTGTGTGTGTTTTCTGTACTTTTGTGTTTCTTTTTGGATGCTAGTACATGTAAGTAAATATTTATTTTATTAATTGATGAGGCCCTAAGCTTTCATAAGAAATAAACGACTTTAAAATGAACGTTTTCATATAAAAAGTCTCTTTAATTTACTGCTTGTGTTTTTCTATGTATTTAACACAAATTGTGCGCCATTTCCTATTTCAAATGGAACTGTTTCAGTTTGTTGTGTTCAAACTTTTAACTTAGTCTTCTCAACTTCTGTTGTTTCAATTGCCAGCGTTGCCATCTATGAATACTTTTATTACATTCGAATTTTTGAGTTTGCAAGAAAAAGTGTTACGCGAGATTTTTAGTTACTATTTTTATCGTCTTATACTTACAATATGAATGTGTAGCGGTAGGAATATTTATACTAGTAACTTTTGTTGAACATGCGACGTGTTCTGAAAAAATGTAGCATCTCTGAGTGAAATGCTGAGTAAAGTTACATGCTCATTAAACTCTTTGTCGTTCTTAAAATTTCACATCCACGTTCTAGCCAGTCTTGTGGCCTACGGTACCAAAGGAATAAACATGTCAAATAGTGTCGTGCTCTATATAAGGAAATTAAAAAGAATATTACTTGTTACTATTAATTTATTCTACTTGAAACAAAAGCAATATATATACACGAGATATGCCAAAACAGTAATCGCAACTCACCAAGCAAATGTTCATAAGAAAATGTTAACTGATAAGACAATGTTGCCAATGCATTTAATAAAAAAAACAGTTTAGAAAATGTATACACACCATTCATTTGCAGGTTTGCATAAAGCATTGTTACAGATTGTTGTCACACAGTTCCTCGAACCACTGCAATCACGAACATATTTCTCTACGATCCATAACTCAAAAACTGCTGTTTGTATAATCAAATGTAGAAGCTTCACACTTTATACACAAACACTGTTCATTGTATACTTAAAAGTTTCTAGGGGTTTAAAATCCGAGGTTTTGCTTGCCATAACATCTTTGTAAAGAAACAAATTCACCACTTCGTTCATACACTCGTCTACTTCTACAAATATAGGGTGGAGTTAAGTTCCCGCATTGCTGTGGCACGTGTTGCTATTGGTTTCCTATCTCACATAAGGCTACGTGTATTCTATAAAGCATGTATGGTTCTACTCTCCACATACAACGCACACGCCCTTGGATAAGACTTTCTTTGGGGCACTAAAGTCTTATTATTCAGAGGAAATTAGATTGTGGATGCATTCAACGGGAAAGCCAGTAACCCAGTACGATATAATGGAGCTTCTTGACCGCGCTTACATAAAATGCCGAACAACAGAAATTGCTATCAATGGTTTTAGAAGAACTGGACTGTATCCATTGAATCGAGGAGTGTTTTTGGATGCTGACTTTGCAGCAGCACGATAGTCAAGATGTTGCTACGATTGTTGATAGACCTACTACATCCACTTCACCTAACTGTTCTCTGGTTGTAAATAAACCTACTCATGATGAGCAGCAAGAAAGTGGTCCTCCTTCATCTTCAACTGAACCACAGCCCTCCACAGTCCATTTGACATATCTTCAGTTCTATGGAAACGGAGGAAGATGATGTCAACCAGATGCCGTAAAGCTACTCAATCGGAAGTAATAACCGCGTCACCGTATAAAAAAGAAGGTTCCGAGAGAAACTGAACGGAAAGCGGGTAGACAAGAAGACTCAAAGGGAAAAGCAAGTAGGGATACGCCCAATGTACGTCAAGGTCAAGGAAGACGCTACAGTAAGAACAAGCAGATAATGACTCTTCATCAAATGAAGGTTTAGTGTCCAGTGTACCAGAGAGTAATTACGCATCCCGTATTTTTTGCTAAAGACTTTTCGGAAGACGCCAGCGAAGAAGAAATGGGTTAAGTGTGTATCCTGTGAGCAATGGGCACACTCAGAATGTGCTGGTGTGGAAGGGGACATTTACATCTGCAATTATTGTCACTAGATTGAGACTCAATGTGTACTTCCATAGCAATATTCCCTCTTAATTGTTAATTAACTTACAAAATACCCACATGTGTATTACGAACTGTGAATTGTGCCCAATACCACGATAAGACTATTTCTATCAGCACTTATTTCTACCTTTAGAAAGCAAAGTATGGTGCAGGTCTACTAGTATCTTACAAGTAAACCTACTATTGTGCGTACAAGAACTAGTACAAGGATCACAAAATACAAATTTAAAAAGAAGTCTTCTTTTCATTTTGAAACAGAATAATTTTCTACAGGTATGTCGGTTTTGAGACCTGGTTTCTAAAAAATATGATTTCAGAGACAATAAAATCGTCATAATCGTTGCAATATATGGCAATTTTTAAAACTTGTTACATAATTTTATTGAGTGGTGTTGCTGGTTTCAAGAAATCTATTTACTTCATAATTCCGGTTCTTCAGTTCTGCTTTACGAGCCAAAATCAAAATGGTAGGTTTTCCTATACTGGCTTCTTCTGCACTATCCAGACGTTGAAACATACATAAGTTTCTTAAGTGCTTTCGATAAGTTTTCATTCTACCTTAACCGTACCTTATTTAGTACCAGACGATGGAGATTTGTGGATCTGAGCAACCATTCGTACTAGTGCCTATTGATGCTATTGTCATCTGCAGGAGAGTATCCAATATACTAACATACATATGAAAAGTTTTTGTTTATATTACTTTTAACATTTCTTCTCAAATGGATGTTTTCCTGGAAAATATTTTTTTGCTGTGTTATTTATTTTTATTACATTGAACCCTTTGAGGGATACAACATTTTGCATCATTGCGTATTTTAAATGACTGTATAATTCAGGTTGTAAATACATTAAGTTAAATTGAATTTATCTATGACCCAGGGTGGAATAGAATAAGGAAAATGATGCGGGAAGGAACTGCCACGGTCTAAGTTCAAGATAGCATCCCGACATTTATCTGGTGGGGCAGAGAACAACTTTGGCAAATTCTCAGTCCGGGTGGTCGGCCGCTAGTATCGATCTCTGGGAAACAGACTTTACCAAGGCAGCTCAGTTTGTAATGCCAGATCAGTAAATGAGGATTCCTTTTTCTTGCCAAAGATCAATAAATAAAATGATGTAACACTCCATACACAAACGGAGGAAAACCTCTATTGAAATTCACTTCTTCTTACTTTCTTTTAAAAAATCTCGTTGCCCTAGAAACTCTTGGCAAGATTTTCTTTTCTAAGAACCTGCATACTACATCTATACACAGGTATAGTTACGGGAAAATCTCTCCATCAGATACATATGTCTAAACAATTTTTTATATGTCAGATGTAGGGGAAAATTTGATATTTTTACGTCACTACACTCGTTACAATTCCACTAGCACTCACCCACCGTTTTAAGTACATTGAATAAAATAGGATAAGGTTCCTGAGCGATATCTCTCACAGAAGTAGAAAAAAGACGCCAGAAGTAACCGTTGAATAAAACATGTTTTCGCCTCACCCCCCCCCCCCCAAGGGCGTGGCAATATTGAAGCATAGATCATTTTAGAATTTGGTATTTTAATATTTATTATTATTACAGTATCACTTCTGGCTAGCTTTTGTAACGTCTTCTCCTTGTTTGGAAGTATTTTGTAATACATAGATTTCACGGCTCCAAGTTCAGGCGGTAGCGCGTCTGACTACCAATCTGACAGCTCGGGGTTCAAATCTAAGCCAGACACTAGACACTTATTCAATGCTCCCATGCCTAGCGTTGTGAGATACACTCAGCTTCCTATCAAATTAACTACTAGAGTGTCCTTGGTGCTCCTGGCATCTTGGGAGGTAAAAAGCGACACGCGGCCATCCCACCTGCTACACGTTCTTGAAATGAAATACCAGTACAAAATGACCGTTTTAAATATCTGTGTATATCTGACTGAGTTTTAAAATGTTTCAAATGGACTTTTATTTCACTGGTCGTTGTACGACTCTTTGTGGCAACCTTTTTACTTCATTCTCGTAACTGAGTACTTTTTTACTACAGGAAAGAAAAGAACATGGAGTTTCCCCATCCGCAGGAAGAGAGTCACAATTAAGCAGTTGTAGATAAAAAAAATGAAGTTGACGTTAGTCCTATGGTAAATGGCCTCATGTTACCTTAATCATTCTTATACAATTTTAAGAATTATGTTAAACTAAGTTAATAAGTTTATGCTAGATTTACATAGGATCAAAATGATTTTCTCACAGCGCTTAGGCCTCTATAATGACTCAGACCTGAATAGGGTACGTAGGGCAAATTGTACGAAGCAGTAGGCCAGGGCTTCATTCGAAGGTACCATCCCGTCATTTTATTGCTTACCGTGGATGACGGACAACTTCAATCAGAATAATCGGTCGCTGGTCCACCTGCAATTTCGGGATCGCTTCGTTCTAAATTTATTTTATAAATACTACATTTCACAATTTCATTCCAATAATTATGTACAATCAACACCAAAACTTTGTATCCAGTCGTAAATATTTTTTCTCCGAGTTCCTTTTGGAATAGACCATGAATGCATTTTCCTGTAACTTTGAGAACGTAATTTATTGTACGTTACAGAAAACTGTACCAGGAATGTAAGGAATGTTTCATTAGTAGATACAGTTGGAAATCTAGCAATACATGGGCCATCATAGGGCTTAAAAATGGGGGTGGGGGGTGGGGTCTTGAGAACAAAGGCGCTGTTAGCTAACAACTGCACTACTAGAGAACAGGTGCAGGTTTGGTGTTATTGTATAACTCACGTAACATGGATGTTGATAAAAGGCTACGAGCATTGAATAAGTTGATATAGAAATTGAGTATAATGCCGCTTGACATTGATGGATATTTCAACTGGAAATTATAAGAAAAGTTCTTGGTGTAATGATTTTGATAGAAAATACGATCAAAGGAAAATGCAGAGACCAGGAAGCAAAAGACTTTTATGAATGGATTGCGTAACAATGAGTAGCGATTTGAAAGGCGCAAGATTGAATTTAAACACCTGTATTGAATGTTACGTTTTAATGTTAGGTAAGAATCTTAGAAAGAAAAAAGTAATGTATGAGTGGATGTGGTGGTAGGTGTGGAGAAAAAACAGGTTTACTGGAAAGGCATTTTGGGAAGATGTGTTGCCTGCGTTTTTTGTTAGATTGCCGGCATCTGTTTTTTATTTCATTGATCATGGTGTGAGAGAATGAAGCGAAAGGAGAGAAAGAGAGGAATAGTGTGTGTGTTCGATGGACATTTTGATTCGATAAGTTGTTTGTGACGCGTTGTGAGTGAAGTTACATGTGTGCGAAAGTTTCCTGTGGAAGAAAGAACTAAAGAAAGGTAAGTGAAATTTAATTAAATAATTAATCCATGTTTCAAAGAAATGTAAGTAGTACTTAACGTATCGCAAAGAAATGTGTAATTAGTATAGATATTAATTGTAAAAGCGGGGGAAAGAAAGGCACAGCGACAATATCGTCATTAGAAAATAATAGGTTTGAAAATGCATTTGTGGTGTTTAATAGTAAAACGTCCCTTGTGAAGAATAATGTAAAATGGATATATTGTGACGAATGTTTCCAATTTAATATGTTCTAATACATTATCAAGGTTGAAGTAATCCAGAACACTAGTAAAAGCAAGGAATGAACAAAAGAAATAAGTGTATAGAACCAGTAAATTTCTGTAAAAGGGAATGTATTGCATTGTGCCGTATTCCGTGTAGAAAAAAAATTGAGAAACTAAACAGATTGCAAAATCCTTTCTCACATTGAAAAATAAAAAGTGCAAGAAAAGTGATTGTTGGATTACTCAACATATATGGCTTTTGAACAAGAGACGTTTTGATAAGCTTGACATGTACAATATTACGCATGTATGGCTCAGGCCTCGATAGGGTAAAAGAAAATGATTTGTTTAATTGAGATTGCCAGCTGCTAAGTAAAATAACATTTCGTTGTTTATAATGTCCAAATATCGTATAGGGAAACCGTGAAAAGTCGACTTGGAAGCTCGCGTTCAGGAAACGAATACAGAACCGCCGAAAGGCCATAGAGAAGGAATGGTTCTTATTCTGGTATGAATATGTAAATACAGTTGGTAGTTAAGTATTTCATTGTAGGCATTTATGGTTTAGGTCAAGATTAAATTGATTTGGGCAATGGAGATTAAATTGATATTTCCGGTGGTTAAGTAAAATAACGTTAATATGCCTGTAATGCACAAATTGTGTACGGGGAAACCGTGAAAAAAAGCCTACTTGGAAGCCTGCGTCCAGGAAACGAACACAACCGCCGAAAGACCACACAGAAGAAATGCTTCGTGTTTTGATATTAATATGTAAATATAGTCGCAACTTAACTAGCGAACTGGTGGGATGTGTGGCTCAGGCTCTGAAAGGGTAGGAGAAAAGAAAGTGGGCAATGGAGATTGGTATTTCCGCTTGCTAAGTAAAGAGTTGGTTTATGGTTGTATTGTTGAAATTGCGTGGTGACATTGTTAAAAAAAAGTCCAATTAGAAGCTCGCTTCGAGAAATGAACACAGATTACTGTACTAATCCACATTCCACAGCTAGACGGTGAGGTGAGTAGCCAATACTAAGGATTACTTTTTATTTATTACAGAATCTGGAAGCCGAGCTTCAAAGCAATATGGTGGACGAGACAATTAGATATATCGCGGAAGAGGATGGAATGGTAGTGGTTGGCGCGTGTAAACAAATTTATTTACAAATGCAAGGCCAGCGTCCCAGTGCATATAGACGGTTTATCAATGATATTCTATATTTATTCCCTGAACAGATGTACTATATCATTGATAGCTGCTACTCACTTGCCGACCTATGTGATTTGTATAGTATGAATCCGTATGCGTGTGAACGGGAAATGCAACTCATGATGAGAAAATACACCCAAGTTCGTTTTTATGGACATGGCATATCAGACCGCCTGGATAGAGATGTGTTTCGGCTGTTAGGGGAAAGCCGCGCACGACGCTTTTATCAACAGCTGCAAGCTTCACTCCAAGTGTGAGGTACTCCCAAAATGACCGCTACATTGCAAGCCATATTCGGTGTTAATGGACAGAGTGGTGTGCACCCTATGGAAAACGATCGGGAGTTTGCATTGCCTCTAAGTAATCTTACTTCAGCTGAGGACCTGGAAGCAAATGTAAACTTACACTCCTTGACATCAGATGACAACCATCATGGTCGAAACGAATTGTGATGCCAATGATCATTGCAGTGTATTCCCTGACTGCTGTGTCGGCAGGTAGTCCTCTTTCAGCGGAGGCCCTGGAGGCAAATGTAATTTTACATTCTCTTACACCTGAGCGAGAAGGGCAGGACAGTACCTGTACAAATAATGTGGAGGTTATGACCCGGTGGAACTTACGAAAAATAACGTCGCTGTACACCCCATTGGTAATCAGGAGGCGAATTCCAATGCCAAGGAATACTATCGCATTGACAACCAGGGCCCTCCCACAGGGATGTACAGTGCTTTTCAAGTATAATTTGAACATTAATTCCGACGCAGTAATATTGTGCAAGTCCGGTGACACAGGAGTTTGTTAATAGTATCGTGGACGCTCCTATTACGACTGCAGAAGAGGAGGCAGAACTACATCGTATTACATTAGACTTATAAAATAGAGTATAGGGCGAGTCGCAAGGGGAAATGTGGGTACCCCTGATAATCAGTACTGCAGTGCTGGAAATCAAAATGTACCACTATTTAATATCGTGTCCCGAAGACGTCGTGAGTTTCCAAATTTTGGAATTGAAGAGAAATTGTATTAGCCCCTCAGGAAATAACGCTGGTCAATACTGAACAGTACGTTTCAGATCTTTTTGCCTTTGCTATGACGAACATAATTCCTGATGTCCCTGCAGGTGCGTACCTTGGTCTTACAATCGGAAGTTCGAGTTCGGAACTTAGTAAGTCGATGTAGTACCCTGGAGGAAAAGGAATGAAATAACACAGGATGTAATTTTACGCTCAATTCAAAACGTATTAAATTTTAATCAAAATTTTCTATTAGGACAAGTGAGCATAAAATTTCATTTTGTTGACATGTCTTGGAATGGGCAGAACGAAAAG
Organism: Lepisma saccharinum; assembly: GCA_022664845.1. Taxonomy (NCBI): domain Eukaryota; kingdom Metazoa; phylum Arthropoda; class Insecta; order Zygentoma; family Lepismatidae; genus Lepisma; species Lepisma saccharinum. Next base: position 29,557 of record JAGDQP010010826.1, read on the forward strand.
ACAGCGAGCAAAGGACGAACTGCTGAACTATGTGGACATTCCAAAAACATACGATTAAGCAAAAAAGCGATATCTACGGTCTTCCGCAAAACCTGGTTCTTGTGATGGCCCAAGCCGCAGGTCGAAAGGAAAAAAAGTATTACAAAGCATCGTAACTAAAACAATGCACCATTATGGCTTCGAAGAGCTAAGACATTGAGTGAGGCAGCTGATATCGATATCGAGAATTTAGGAGGATGTACGTTGGACGGAGTGCACAAATTTCAGCAGTACATAGGACCTGAGTATAGAATTATTGTATATGAACGTCATCCACGAACTATTCAAGCACGGATCATTTATGAGGGACCGTATGCACCAATACAACTCTTTCTACAGTATGAGGATACGCATTATTCCGTTATCCCATTTATTACTTCGTGACTAAGGGTGAATGGGTATTATGATTGTCTTGAGTAATATGCTAGCCGGCAAGTGTGTACGGTGCGAAACGAACCCTATCGTTGAAGTTAGCGACAAAGGACGATTTCAATGTGGAGCATGCAATCGAATTTTTCCAACCCAGCATTGCTACAATAACCATATTACTATACCAAAACGGGGTAAGTCGGTGTTATAATGTGAACCAAAGCGGGACATGTGGCGTTATTACAGATAAGAGAGAAATAAAACAGGTACACCAGGGTGGAGAAAGATTTTGTAAACAGTGTTTAGATTTCGTTATGCCAGAGCACAAATGGTATGTACGAAAACTACAAGGTCATATACACAATCACTTGTATATAGTGTTTGATGTAGAAACAATGGTTACAAAGCCTAATGCCAAAGGGGATCGAGAATATGTAAATTCAGTTTGCGTGTCTCATAGATGCAATAAATGTAAAAGGGAAGTCATCTGAGTTTCGATGTGTAAACTGTGGAGATGCTGAAAATAACGGCGCGCGTGACGTTACGTTCAAAACTATGACGGAGTTTATGGCGCATGTATTAGTAAAACGACCACAGTTTGAAAAGGTAATAGTCTTATCATACAATGGTAGTAGATATGATACTATTTTGGCTACCAAAACATTACTAGAACAACAAAAGCTAGGTGACGAACTTAACATTATTGCCCAAGGCAATAAAATTATCGATTTAACCTTCGTAATGGAATTATATTCCGAGATACTTAACTCTATATGGGCGTGCAGCTGCCGAACTTTCTAGACTCTGGGACTGGACCGGTTAGGCTCCCCTGTGGCCCTAGCCATTTTACGATATTTCTTCTTCTCTTGAATTTCACTTTTTGGCTTACCTTGAAGATATTTATACATAGGCTGTTCTAAGAGCAAGTTAGTTGGAAGAGAGCTACGTTCTTACAGGGCTAGGGCAATGTAACATATGCAGAAGTCCAGGGACCCTTCTCGGGTGGGGATCCCGTGGTTTGTCAATGTTGTTCCGAACCAAATCTTTAATTACGCGCAAGAAAGTAATACTATAGCAGGCTGAAACTAAGACACTGGCGTGGGAGAAGTATTGACTAGGGGATAGCAGGGTCAGAATTAGTACAGTTACACCAAAGCCATACAAGAACAGTACGGAGACCTTCTCGTTGTTAAGGAAGGGTGAGAGACAGCAATCACACCGGGGTGGTTGAAGAGATGATGTAAGGTCAATGAACCGGCGCGGGAAGTCGGAAGGAACCATATTGTGAGGCATTGGATGACCGGACCTGCATCTCTTTTGTGTTATACATGAACCGAAGCTAGTATGAGAAGCTAATTCTGGCCGCGTAGTTAGTTGCACTTGAGTTGTCGGGCCATGAGTACACAGTGTTGCGAGTCTTGGGCTGTTAGTGTTAAGACGCGGATGAACAATCAGTAATCGACTAGCAAAATGGAGGCTAAGGAGGAGAAGGCGCAGAAGAGAGAAAGAGAAAAATCCTAACCGGAGGCATGCGATCGTTCAGACAGTAATAGGAACCATGTCGATAACCCTACATTAATGTGAAGCATGTGGGACTCTGCCAAGAAAAGGAGAAAGGCGAAGGCGGCAGAGGCCGAGGCAAATGGTCAAGGGGCATCGGAACGTGGAGGGGGTTAGAAACTGAAGGAACGTTCTCAGATAGTGGATCACTCAGCGATTACGAGAGGAGCTTTTCCCCCGGTTTGAGCAAGCAGAGCGAAGCACAGGAGGAAGACGTGGTAAGCTTGTATGACTACCTACCAGGTGCCGATCCGGAGCCCGCCACTTGTGAAACACCATATGCGGAAGTCCAAGATAATTGCAGTACTACATGCCTGGATAATGGAGGAAGTTTCGTTTTGAGAATTGACACTCTAAGCAAGAAGAGGGAGGAAGATTATGCCCTTACTATTACGCGCCTGAGAGGGAACTTGAATAGTCCATTTACGCAAACCAAGTGATTAGTGAGGAACTCGATTTGTGTAGGTCGCTTGCTATGAAGATAGAAATAAATAACTGTCGCGAAATAGAGATTGGAAAGGGAGATTGCGTTCCTGAAGCGAAGATGTGAAAGTTCGGGGACAAAGTTAGTGAAAGGAGAAATGGAGTAGGATTCTGTTTTCAAAAAGCAAGCACCGGTGGTGGACAGAAGAAGGAAACCAGGGGGTCCGCCCATTCCACGAGTGATGTTAGCATTCCAGGAGAGAAGGGGAACGAGAACAAGATCGAAACAACGGAAACCCCAGAAGGAGACTCGGGGGAGGTAAACATGGAACCAGCTCAAATGGGGGTCATGTTCGACAGGCTTGTGTCAATGGCCGAAACAGAATCAAAAGTCTCAAAACTGGAACAGAAGTTGAGGGAACTATTTTGGTAACTTTCCGTGTGGGGGAGGAGGTGCTCTAACGAGAGAAAATCAAGTTTGTGATGTGTCTGGTTTTAGTGGCAGTATGTGTCAACGGATATCAGACTCCAAAAGACTCCCAGAACTTGTTAGTGACATTTCTTTTGGTTTAAGACGCTACCGAAGAGTGATATATTCACTGGTCAATAGAGAAAAAAATACTTATAAGAACTTCTACTCATGTAGAAATTTGTATTTTTTTCGCGAGGCTGTTGTAGTACGTTACACGGGAATTATCCCGCACTGGTAGTGTCTGAAAATAGTTTTTCGCAGAAAGTAAAATCTGTTGAATTTGCACACTACTAGTATGAATAATTAGGTATGAAATTAATTGAGTAATTGATTTGCTGTAGAGTAAATTTGCTTATTTCTATTTGTAGATTTTAAATTTCTATGTGTATTTTTGCTGGGTAAATTCGTTGGGTTTAAAACTGCTTTGTATAGATAGAGGACACGGATATTCTTTGGCTATTTCGAGTGTAGTGAGAAGGGATGACTGTTCAACGGTTTAGAGGTCAGTCACCTCCACCTCCCGGCAGAGCGGAGCCGTTTGGTTCATTGTTTTTTCAACAAGGCGGTTTGGTATATAAGGAAGCGGCCGGCGCCTTGAATTTCACTCAAAGTTGTCATGTTCGGGAGTGTTGAAAGTTCTATTTTTACCTTTTTAAGGAAGTAGGCTTTTAAAGTAATCGTTCGGGAGTGCTGGGTGTACGGTTCCTGCAGGTTACCTTTTAATAAGGAGTCAGGCCCCAGAAATTCGTGCACATCGTCGTGTGCAACAAGAGACACAAAGTGACAAGTGCTGATAACTGCCCCCCTTCTGAACATAAAATCTTGTTCTGTTGCGTTGTACTGTGTTTCTACAGCAGTGAGTGGAGTTGGGTACAATATAGAAACGTGGGCACGTGCATAAACACAGGTAAGAATAAATGTGATCGGTATCTGACCACGTGTTGTAGGGGGGGTTCAAATAATCCTTATCCGTAAGGGCTATGTAATTGTGCAGCGCCAAGTGGCAGTGTAAAGTGTGCGTTAAAACAGAGATGTAAAGGGAGTTAACTGTATTTCAATACTTGTTGATTGAGTGGCGTTTACATGTATTTTTCAGTGTTTGGCTCTGACCGCGTGTCACAAATGGGTTGAGTGACCACGTGTTACAGAAAGTTAAGAATAATATTGTGTGTGTAGGAAGTTTCGAATGAAGACCCCCTTCTGAGTACAACAAAACTACGATTAGGCTCTGTGCTTGAAGGTTGTAGTACGTAATTGTAAAACGTGGGCTAATACAACAAGTTAATTCTATAAGTGCTCGGTGGAGTAGGCAAAAGCTTATCCGAGAAGAGTGTTTAAGTGAACAGTGCAGTACGAATCAGTGTGTGCTATACGAGCAGTTTTTAAGCAAAAGATAAAAGTTAAGAATATAACGACGAAAATGTGCAATAGCATCCGTTTCTGGCCACGTGTGGAAGGTGAACACAAGTGTGTAGTTTCCCTGTTGTCTTCTAGAAGACAATTGAGTTAGGATAACTACCAGCCAAGAAAAGTTTCGTCAGGTTCCGTGAATTCTGAGTGTATGGCGTAAACAAATGCCTGACACGCGTGTGAGTGGCAATAGCTGTTTACAGTGAAATCAGTGGAAGTGAATTAAAATGTACGCGAGTGCGTAACTTAAGTGCCGTGAGCGTAGGGAGTGTGCTACCCCGAGGTGTTCACGTAGTACTAAACAGTTACGAATTAGTGTGTGAAGAATTTAAATGTGCATGAGTGAGTAAAACGTAATTGTTGTTAGGGAGTGTGCGTGTGTGTTTAGACCGAAAACTATAAGTGCGTACCAGCCCGAGCACATAGTGTGTGTGATACAGCCCTCACAAGCATCTAAGAATAGTTCAGTGCAATTGTGGAAAAGTGTGAGTGTGTGTGAAAATACTTTTCTGAGATTAGGGAATGTGCGTTTGTGTCAGGCCGTGAACTCCAAGAAAGTGTTAGTCTGAGCAAATAGTGTGTGTGACAGCGAGCATATAGTGTTGTGAGTGAAGGCGAGCATAAAGCGTGTGTGAGTAAGAACGAGCAACTAGTGTGAGTGAGTGAAGGTGAGCACTTAGCGCAGGTGAGTGAGCATATAGTGTCTGTCAAAACTATCAAGAATCTAAACATAGTGTCAAGTAATAGCGAATCAGTGTGTGTTTTCCTTATTCGTAGTGAACATGTTTTGACGATCTGCGTGACAGTGTTTGTGAACCTAGTGCGTAGTGAAAGGGGAGTATTGTGACAGTGAGTGAACAAAACGAGTGTGATTGAGAGAACGTGAACGACTGAGCAAACGAAGCGCGCGTGTGAGTGTGGTCAAACAGAGCAAGTGAAGTGTGTGATCTTTTGTTAGTACAAATAGATCACGTACCAGCGAAGTGTGTGTGATGCTAGGTTAAAAGAGTTAAGAGTCCAAGGGAGATTATTCTTGTAAAAGGAACATTGTTTTGGCTGAAAGCCCCTTAGTGGTAAGATAGATTCAAAAGGAGTATGTAAGTGTGCGTTAGTTTGGTATGCCCCATCGGGGAAGTTAGTGTTCAAGGGGGCTGACCTAAAAAAACACTCTGTGGCTAAGAACTGTTTGGTTTTATGAGAAGTGAAGCAGTTTGAAAAGTAGGAGGATACAAGAGAGAGCGAATGCGGTTTCGATCAGATGGCGACCCCTCCAGTGAAGATCAGAGTGATGCGGCGCAACCGCGGTAAGTACAAATTATCATTTTCCGATATTCCATGTGTAACGGCAGAGTTTATTCCCTCTAGTCCGATAATGTTAAAATTAATGTCAAAGATGCTAAATTAATCCCAGACAGGTTCCCAGCAGAAGAAGCCAGGATGATCTAAGAAATCCAGATATGACCACTCAGATGTAAACTCTTTTACAGGATACCATTCATCAAGTTCCATGTACGAGTTAGTCAGTGACGGAGACCTGGAACCACAAGAACATGACATGATACTGTGTAGCGGTGATGGAGCGTTGGGTGACCCAGAACTTCCTCCCCCCCGTCCTCACACTCCACCTCAAACTCCCACAACAACAGTAGTTGCAGAGAAGTCCACTTCTCAACCAGACCCAGTTCAGAAGTCCTATAATGCGGCCCTTTAAACCCAGTCTCAGATCCTCTGACCAATCACCGTTCCCCTTTAGAGACCACCTACTTCCTCTCACGTGGCTTCTGCTTCACAGAAGCCCAAGAAATTCCCACCGATTCACACCACAAACCTCCAAGCCTATATGAAGATTGCTCAATGTTTCAACAATGTCATGAGAGGGGCTTATCAGGTTACCGCCTTTGATGAACGAACGTACACTGGAATACTTCAGATGTTGCAGGGACAAAAAGATCTGGAATACTACTACCACTCCTTAAAGACCGATCGCCCCGTGAAGCGTATAATAAGTGGTTTACCACTTGAATTCTCTCCACAGGAAATCGAAACCTTTCTCAGGCAAGAACTAAACAATAAAGATCTAACTGTCAATCAACTAACCAAACGTGATAAATCAGGAAACAAGGTGAGGATGCCTTTGTTTCTGGCCAGACTGCCCAATGTTGCATGTAAGGCAGCACTCGACAGGGTTAACTTCATTCACCGCATTAGAGTTCGGTACGAGGACTACTTCAATCCAGAGGAAGTCTCTCAGTGTCATAATTGCCAGCGGTGGGGGTCTCATGTGAGCTCTAAATGCCACATGAACTCGCGATGCGTAAAATGTGCTGCCTCACATGCAACAAAGGACTGCAGAAAAACCAGGGACACCCTCTAAGTGTTGTAACTGTGGGACACCCAGCCACCTATAAAGGCTGCAAAACATACGTACAGATCATTAACGCAAGAAACAAAGCACGTAGGACCAACGGTGATGTAAATCATCCTGACAGACACCCCAGAACTCAGCATACCAAGCCGACTCTGCCTGCTCGGCAATCATCAATTCCTACCAACCCTCTTCCGCTTGCTCGGCAATCCTCAATTCCTACTACACCCCCTGAACGTCTGACACCGACGCCGCCCCCTCGACAAGCAATGAACCCCAACCCAAACTCGAGTTCCCTGAGACAAGCCAACGACCCGAAACCGACAACACCTGCAAAGCAACCTTCTTCACAACCGACTCAGAATCCTTCCTTTCTGGAGCCTATACCTACCAGCTCACCTTCTCCTCTTACTCCCGAGACAAGACGTAAAAAACGCACACGTCCACGCTATGCTGACTTTTCTGACAGAAGACGAAACACGAGGTCGTGAGCTTACAGAAGCTTACGAACGTAACGTAAGAGCAGGAGCAGGGGCGTCCAGTCCAAACCTGCCCGAGGTAAACAGGATACTCAGCTAAATAACCCAAACTCAGAATAAAGCTACAGAGTGTAACCTCTACCAAATGTCTGATTCAGTTAAAGATATTACTGCTAACTTCAATAAAATATCCGCTGTGCTACAAGATCTAAATAAGGGAAAATTCACTACGAAAGATAAGACTAAATTCTTGCATAAGTTTCTACAGCTATATAAACACACTGAACTCCCTGTTTTCATAGACTTAATGGAATTTTTAATTAACTTGATGTGTTCATATGGGGCATAACAATAATTGCAATCATAAACTCACGATGCTAGCCTGGAACTGTGATGGGATTTCAGGAAAAATCACAGAACTATTAGATTATTTACATAAAGAAGAAATAGTAGTAGCGTTCATTGGGGAAAACTAAACTCACTCCCAATAAGAAATTATACACACCTGGCTATGTCTGTCACCGAAACGACAGGAAGGGTGTGGAAACTGGTAAGGGTACCTTAATGCTAGTCAGATCTGATAAGCATCATCTGATTCAACTTCCACCCCTTCAGGCAATGCAAGCCACAGCAATAAAAATATTTATTGATCAGAATCCACTATTACTCGTCGGGCCATATTTGTCTCCTTCCAAGAGGATAGTTACTGCTGACCTCGACGCTATTGCTCGACTAGGTGGGAGCATCCTTATGGCGGGAACTTCAATAGTAAACACTCGTACTTCTGCAGTATCCACACCAACAAAAATGGTAAGCTACTGTACGATTATATATCAACGTCCAGATGGCAGGTACTTAGTCAGTTTAACCCAACTCACTATCCACATAATGTAAGACATACTCCAGATGTTCTGGACTATGCACTTTACAGAAACATCTCATACTTTATGACAGTCGAAGCACGGAAAATGTTTCACTCAAACCATATCCCTATCATAATCACAATGCAAAAAGCTGCCGATCAGAAAGTAGTCACACCCCGCTTTGACTACAGTAGGGCAAACTGGATTAAATTCCGAGATGAAGTTACATCCAGAATACCAGATCAAATTGCCTTAACAGGCGAACTGCAAAACTCTAACAACTATTACACAAGAGTCTGTTAAAGCATCCGTCCCTCACGTAAGGCCGCGCTCACCAACAATCGATCTTCCTCCTGAAATTCTGGAACTGATTTCATTGCGAAACCGCTTGCGTAAGCAACTTATACGCACCAGAAACAGAAACTTCAAACCACACATTAATCAACTTCAAAAACTTATAAAAGATGAAAAGATCTCGAAGCTTAGTACAACCGATCACTCAATATGGAAACTGACTAAGTCCCTAACTAAACCATATACTCCAACCTTTGCCCTTCAAAGTGGCAATGGTTTGGTATATGCTCCTGAGGAAAAAGCAAATGTGTTTGCAGACTCGTTGGAATTATCATTCCAACCCAATCAAGACATAGCAGATAGAAACCATGAAATAATGGTAACAGAAAACGTGCAAGAGGCCCTGACTCAGGCACCCACATCCAGACCATTCACCACTAAAAAAAAAATCATTAAGAAATTGAAAATGCGCAAATCACCTGGGCCAGGCGGGACAGAAAACATTGCTCTCAAACACCTCCCGAATGAAGGCACTTATGATGTTAAAAAGCATAATAAATGCTATTTTTAAACTGTTTTACTTCCCGCAATGTTGGAAACTTGCAAAAGTTATCAACATACCACAGCCCAACAAAGATTTAAAAAAATGTAAGAAAACTACAGGCCCATAAGTTTATTAAACTCACTAGGAAAAGTAACAGAAAGTCATACTAAGTAAGCCGCAAACATTCATGTTAGACAATTGTCTGTTAATAGATGAACAACTTGGTTTCCGTGGCAAGCATAGCACAACACATCAGTTGGTGCGCGTCGCTGAATACGTCACGGACAACTATATAAAAACCGCTCTACCGGGGCAGTGTTCGCAGATATTGAGAAGGCATTTGACAGAGTCTGGCATCCAGGGCTGATTCATAAGCTCATACAGTATAAAATTCCAGACACACTTATACTGCTGTTAAACAGCTATTTAAGAAACATATTTTTTTTGTACAAGTAGAGGACAAAAATCTACTTCAAGGTCAATAAAAGCAGGTGTGCCTCAGGGTTCTATCCTAGGCCCGTACCTCTTTTCCATATTTGTGAATGACATTCTAAAACACCGTGATACAAACATAGCAATGTTACAAATGTGAAGCAATAGTTTTTTTTCCAAAAAACATCGCCAAACCCAGATCCCCAATGTTAAATTAAATAATACTGATATCCCATTTAAACAGGAAGTGAAATATCTTGGAGTGCTCCTAGACAGAAAACTCTTAGGTGCTAGACACATTCAAACTCAACGTGGCAAGGCTAGCGGTAGATTAGCACAGCTAAAGAGTTTCCTTGTCTCTGAGCAATTACATGATCGGACCAAGGTCACCATCTATAAAATGCTTATGAGACCATTACTAACATATGCTGCGCCTGCGTGGGCCTTTGCTGCCAATGCTCACCTAAAAAATTACAGATATTTCAAAACAGTGTACTAAAATTATTCCCTAAATGCCCGCGGTACACCCGAATGACAGACCTGCACCGGAGACTAAACACTGACACCATTCTTATTCACATCAGAGATCTAACACAGACTTTCAATGAGAATGCAAATGCGGTAGATAATAATATCACAGGTCGTATCAAGTCGTAAATAGATACAAGCACAGGCGGCGTTACATGCATTGTACCCTAATCCACCTAAACGCCGGTAAAAGCAAAAGCTAGATAGATTCAATGACCTTCAGTTATAAATTATCAAAAAATCTTGGGAGAGATCAAGTCACAGCAACCGTCCAATTAAATAAGGATAATCTTCAAACGCAATTAATACTGCTAAAACTGAATTCCCCTTCCCCCACATCACAACCACCACAGTATGTAACAAAAAACACAAAACACACATTTGTCCCCCATCCAGGTTCAGAATTGGACATACATTTTAATTTCTCCTTTCTTAACAAAGCTCTGAACTGTTACTGAAGTGAGAGTTTGTGTGTTTTTTCTTAATGTCATCCATTCTGTATGTTCATTCAAAACATTTCACAAAATTTATAAATAAATATTGTTTTATCACCACCATTTTAATGTAAGTTCTGTTCAATTCTGCACTTAACCGACCATTTAGTAGGGGATTTTAACACACATAAATGTAGTCTTTTACACTCACTGATACTGGTTTCACGTCAGATACTCTTTTAGCAACTTTTTCTCAATTTCTTTGTCTCTTGTTGTCTGTTTTTTAACATTTTAGTCTACAAAGTCTCCTTTTTTGACCTACTTGTATGTATATATCATATCGAGTGTACCAAAAATCATCATACCATCTAATGATGGTGCCTGCATCGTAGTCACTCAGCCCTGTGATTTTGAATATCAGATTTTATTTCTAGGTGCATTTTTTTGCGTAAGTTATGTTTGCAGCAAGTATTGTAGTGTTTCAAGATAATGAAATCTGTAAACGAACGATGCAGTAAAGAAAAACTCCACAAGTTTTGGTCAGACTATTTTAACAAATATGCCTATTTTTTTCAAGCATAACTTAAAATTTCTACAGAAGCGATTACGTACATATTTTGTTCTTGAAATAGTGAGTGTATAATAATAATAATACTTTTGAATGTCATATTGTTGCTTGTCCTGTTAAATTTTAAATAATATGTAAACTGAAGCTATGCCTGTTGTCCTGTAATTCAGTAATAAGTTTGATCTTCCAGGGCAGTCTATTAAATACTCTAGAAAGCTGTGGTGATGGCACGGCGGTTCTTTCTGAATGCTAACTGAAAGGAGCATTAGATCATAACAGCCGAAAGAGGCTGTGTAAATTAATCATATGCAAGGAATTAGAACAAACCGGACAAACATATTTCTTCAGACAGGTTTATGCAACTTTTGTGGGAAATAAAAAGGATTTATCCCATAGAATTTACAACAACTTACTATATACTGTACGTAAGACCGGCACCCCATATGGTTAAGTAGGCCATAGGAAAGCTGGTGGACGCCTTTTATAATCGAAGACGCTATCTGATGTAAACCGATCTTATTGATTTAAGGAGACGCTCTAGAACACAGACTCCAACTTCAAGTGGAAGTCGTACTCCACCTACAGCTCGTCTCTCCATGCGCAGATGTTACAGGTTAAAAATAAAGGTGAAACTATTTTTTTAAAGGCATGTTGCTATTAGCTAAAGTTCAACTTCAAAGTACCTTATTTACGTGTGTAAAAGCAAATTTGTAGGCCTATCTCGAATATAACGCGCAGAAACACCATGTATTTCTTCTCAATTGTAATTTCCTTGAGTGTGCTGGTTGATAACAAAAACGCCGAAAAAAACTGTACTTACGTAAGGATTCCCTCAGCGGAACATAAGGAAACCTTTACAATTTTTTTCAATCGAATTGAAGTGTGCCATTACTACAAAATGTCCTACGAGTCATGCTACCAGCATTTATCAACAAGTTTTGTGCATTGCATAATACGGGATGTCTCAGTAGTGTCGAACTACCTAAATGCACATACTTCGGTTCATGTTTTAGTCCCAAAAATAGGATACTAATTTTGTGGGTCTGTCTATTCCTCAATCTTGATTTTAAATTTAGGGAACTGGGTAGTGCTTCTACGAATAATACAGGATACATTTTGTTGTAAGCGCTTAAGAAAAAAGTGTATTTTACTTATTTCTGGTTTTATTACGAGGATTGTCACCGCCATTGCATTTCAATCCATGTTCAGGATAAGTCTGAGTTACGGGTGATAAATTAATCTTTGTTCGAGACGGTGAAGATAAATTGATGTGATGATGGTATGGTGTTCTGCCCGAAGGCAGGTCTTTGACCTCAAGATCCCTGGGCAAGGTGGATCCATTGCATTCCACGGGATGATGATGTCCTACGAACGGGACCTATAGTTTAACGTGAGATTCGAACCACTTGTGGCCCCATCGTGAAATGACCCCGGGAGCCCTTGATCACAAGGCGACGAGCTTAACCACTTACCCACCGGGAACACATTGATATCACTGTGTCTGCTAAAGGTAAGAGTAGCCAGAAATTGGTTAAGAATTGTAAGCGGTGTGATCCAGAGCAGAGACTATCCCAGTCAAAGCTTTTCCCCATCGCTTTACCTTCAGTCAAGATATTGCACAGAACTCCAAAGATGTTTAGGAGGTTCAGGCTTCTCAGAAACTAATTCTTACATAAGGTGTGAGAATAGTAAATGCAGCTAATGATCATCTGTCGTTCAAAGACTGTAAAACCTATTACAAACTGTTCATAGGAATTATTGTTGCATCAATTGTCATTCATGCCCCACATGAACATGCGGTTTCCGCTACCATAAATGTGTTTCTATTGTGTTGCGATTAAACGTATCCAGTTCCTGTAGCCAAGCACTTTGGTTGGTCAGTAGTTATAGTTGGGAATCTAAGATTACCCGTGTAGCATAGGCACTAAGAGAACAATGGGCTTGAACAAAGCCGTTACGTAACACCTGCGTTATGTAGCCCAGGTGTGTCTTTGGTATTGTGTAACATTGACAAAAGGCTACGAGTAATCTATAGAAATGTAGTAGAATGGCTGCTTGACAATGACGAGTGGTAGGAGATACTTTGAAAGGGAGATGTTAATGTTGGGATGACGTAACAATGAATTTGAAAAGTTCGCAGATTTCTGAGAACGAAAAAGGCAATGTATGTAGCTGGAGATATAGAAATGTATTATAATGGCGGTTGACAATGCCGAGTGGAAATGGCTATACTTTGAAAAGGCAAATGTTAATGCCGGGATGAGGTAACAATGAATTTTTAAAGGCCGATTTTTGTGAACGAAAATGTACTGTACGTAGTTGTAGATATAGAAATGACGAACAATGGCTGTTAAGAATGACGCGATACTTTGAAATGCAAATGTTAATGGTGGAATGAGGTAACAATGAATTTTAAAAAGGCCTCAGGTTTCTGAGAACGAAAAAGGCAATGTATGCAGCTGTAGATATAGAAATGGAGTACAATGGCGGTTGACATTGACGGATATTGCGACTGGATGACGATACGTTGAAAGGAAAATGTTAATGCAGGGATGTCTTCGAAGAGTGCATTGCGTAACAATGAATTTGAAAAGGCGGAAGATTTCTGAGAAAGAAAAGTAATGTATGTGGGTGTGGGGAAAAAATTTGGTTTACTTTAAAGTCATTTTGGGAGGAAGTGTTGGCTACATGTTTTGTTAGTGTCCATCTGCTTTTTTTTATTCCATTGATCAAGATGTGAGAGAATGAACCGAAAGGTGAGAGAGAAAGGAATAGGGTGTATGTTGGCTGGAGATTTTCATTCGTTAAGTTGCTTGTGAGCTGTTGTGAGTGAAGATCCAAGTGTGCTAAAGTATTCTGTGGAAGCAATAACTAAAGAAAGGTAAGTTAAAATGAATTAAATAATTAGTTTGTTTGAATGAAATGTGCTTAATGAATATAGATATTGATTAAAAAAGCGGGCACAGGTGAAAAAAAAGGTTATTACAAAAGAATAGTAAAACGTCAATTGTGCAGAATAATGTAAAATGGATATATTGTGGTGAATGTGCCCAAGGTAATATGTTGTAATGAATGAATGTAATGTATTGTATTTCGTTTAGAAAAAGAATGGAGAAACTAAAAATTGATAGCGAAGATAGGAATGAATGCAAAATTATTTTGCACATTGAAGGTAAGACAAGTGGTTGTTGGATTACCGAGCATACATGACTTTTGAGCAAGAGATGTTTTTTTTAAATAAGCTTTACATGTACAATATTACGCATGTGTGTGAGAGCTGGAGATAGGTTAAAGTTGCCGGTTGCTAAGTAAAAGAACATTTCAGTAGTTTATAATGTACAAATTGTGTACAGGAAAAGATCCGACTTGAAAGCTTGCGTCCAAGGAATGAACACAGAACCATCAAAACGCCATACAGAAGGAATGGTTCTTGTTTCGATATGAATATGTAAATATAGTCGCCACTGAATTACTGTAATGGGTGGGATGTGTATGTGTGAGCTGGAGATGGGTTAAAATAAATGATTTGTGTAATTGATATTGCCGCTTGCTAAGTAAAAGAACGCTTAGTATGCATGTAATGTACAAATTGTGTACAGGAAAAGACCCGACTTGGAAGCTTGCGTCCAGGAACCGAACACAGAACCATCGAAAGGCCATACAGAAGGAATGTCGAATGATCTGATAGTAATATGCAAACATATTTGGTTGAGGCCGAGATTGAAAAAAAAGAAAATGATTTGTGTAACAAAGGAAATTGGTAGTTTTGTGTGTTAAGTAAAATGATGTTTCGCACTGCTGCATAGTATTTGTGTTCGAACACGTAAAAAAGAACCTACCTAGAAGAATGTTTTGAGGAAAAAGACCATGGTACCGTTATAGTATGCAAAGAATAAATTATGATTTGATATGAATATGTAAATATAAGCTCGTTTAGAAAAGCATAGAAAGCTAGAGCGTAATTACTGGTAAATAAAATGCGTTTATTTAATGTCTGGGTAGAAGAAGAAGAAAAGGGTGAAAAAGGCTAGTTGGAGAAAGAAAGAAAGTTAAATTATGAAGGTATAGTGAAATGGAAGCAAAAATAATATACTATAGAAGCAAAGGGACACCTGGGAGAAGTTAAGGGATGCAAGTGACATATTGCAGAAGTAAAAGGCGACAAGTGACATACTTTACGAGAAGTAAAAAAAATGACATACTGCAGAAGCAAAGGGATGCAGATGACATTGCAGAAGTAAAAGGCGACAAGTGACATACTCCAGAAGGAAAGGGATGCAAACGACATATTGCAGAAGCAAAGGATGCAAGTGACATTGCATAAGTAAAAGGCAGCAAGACATACTGCAGAAGTTAAGGGATGCAAGTGACATACTCTAGAAGCAAAGGGACACAACTGAAGTTTAAGAGATGCAAGTGACATACTGTAGAAGTAAAAGGCAGCAAGACATACTGCAAAAGTTAAGGGATGCAAGTGACATACTGTAGAAGTAAAAGGCAGCAAGTGACATACTCCAGAAGGAAAGGGAAGCAAGTGACATCGCAGAAGCTAAGGGAAACAAGTAAGAAAAATACGTGTTGTGGTGGAAGCTTTAGCACATGGGGCGTACACTGGGAGCAAACCACGGAGTTGAGAGCAAGCATTGAGCGCAATAGCAGTGTATGAATTGATTTTATACATAGGTGTGGTGAAATGTAAAAATAATAATAGTAAACATACTCCAGAAGGGAGGGGGGGAAGGGAAACATGAGATTGTAGAAGCTAAGGAAAAGAAATGACAGAGGCAAGGTGGGTGAATGATATACTGCAGAAGATAAGGGAATCAAGTGATAGAGTTGAAAAGCTAATGAATGTAACCGAGATTTTACAGAAGCCGAAAACAGTAGGGTTTTGTGACTGCTATTTAAGATATTGTAGTAAAAAAATGATGGGTGCAATGTAGAATAAAAAGAAAGTGTACTGAATTAATTTTGTTTGTTCATGGATGGTAACGAAATATTAAAGTTTGTGTTTTTCGCTTTTATTATTACAGATTGGAGAAGCCAATATTGAAGATAGATAAAGTACTCATAAATCAATTCACGAAAACATCCTGGAATAATAATAATAAGAAGAAGAACAGCCTGGAAAATACATTGAATAATAGGAACACCTTGGAAAACAAAGACAAGGTTAGTATTTGTAGAACGGATCATTTTTTTAAATCACTAGCACACAGAATTATACACAAGTACGTACCTGAATATAAATACACCCAATGCACGCAGTCTTTACACCTCACCATTTTGCAGTAAACGATAAAGTGGAAGCGCCACACAGCGAGTCGTGTGGAAAATTGTACCGCGCGCGCCATCTGTAGACAGACTGTGGAACCAGGATACGTTATTAGTATTAGCTACAGAACTGATACACATCGTGAGGGCTGCGTTACACAAAGAAAGAAAATAATAATAATAATTGATAACTGTAATGAGAAGACTTGATTATGTAATATAATAACCCTACATACGAAATAAACGCGAAGACTAAGGATGGAA
Source organism: Lepisma saccharinum (assembly GCA_022664845.1). Taxonomy (NCBI): domain Eukaryota; kingdom Metazoa; phylum Arthropoda; class Insecta; order Zygentoma; family Lepismatidae; genus Lepisma; species Lepisma saccharinum. The sequence goes on from JAGDQP010010826.1 coordinate 45,875, forward strand.
AGTAATACAAGCGTTTGCTTTAATAATAATAATAATAAATGAAAGGGATAGTTGGCAAAGCGTAGGTATTCTTGTTATGTAGTGTAGGGGATGGCGTAGAAAAATAAAGCTAAATTATGTACATATACATGAAAAGCGAAGGCACTGAAGTAATAAACTTTGAAACAAGAAGAGAAAAGACCTACAAATTGTAGAGGCTAGGGATCTATACGACATATTGCAGAAACTAAGCCATACAATGAACAATGATGGAGAAAAAAAGTGAGGTGAATTCAAATTGCACTTCTATACACGTATGCTTTTAGAAAATAAGATTAACTACACGTGTACATGATTGCGAATGAAAAAAAACTTGTACAAATCTGTAATGCAGGATTGAATAGGGAAGGTAAGACAGCGTAATGTATTAGTAGAACATGTGTTTTACTACCGGAATACATAAACCTGTAATTGAATATTAGAGAAGGTAATACGAATGTTTTCTAAGTACCGAGTGGTAGTAGTGAGGAAAAAAAGTAAAAAAAATGTCCCATTTTTTGTTGTTCCCCATGATGAAAAATGAATATTAAACACCACTTGTAAAACACTTTTTTTTTCATGAAATTTTTTCTAAGTACCGAGTGGTAGTAGTGAGGAAAAAAGTAAAAAAATGTCACTCCCATTTTTTAATATGTTGTTTCCTATGATGAAAAATGAATATTAAACACCACTTGTAAAACACTTTTTTCATGAAATTTTTCTAAGTATCGTCTGGCAGTTCGAAAAGTAGCACGCTTTAAGTTATATACTATGATACATAGAAAGAAATAATTTAAAGTGGTGATATAAGTACACACATACAGTTAAAATAAAATAATAAGATAGAAAGAAACACTAAAAAGAAATATAACATTGTATCCAGTGTTTAAGTAATAACTCCAAAGAATAGTTTACAGTAACAACACAAGCTATGGTAATGGTGAAATTAAAAAATGTTATGTTAAAAGATACTAAAGTTATTCTTTGTTTGTTACAGGTTTACAACACGGAATTACCTGGACGCTGTGTACGAATAAACTTGATTAGGTAAGTGTACACGGATGCTAATGTGTTGCGTTGTAATAGTATCGTGTTTTAACTTTTTTAATGCATTGAAACTATTCATTGAAAAATAAGTCGAGTTTCTGGAATTGCATTTAAAGTAAAAATAACAGAAAAAGAAAGGTGTGTTTACTTTCCAATAAAGAATTCATGAAGAAGAAGAATCAGATTCGCTATGATAATAAACAAAACTGTAATGCAATACAACCCTTAAGCAGATGTAAATGTAAGACATACAAGTGAAAAAGTAGGTAGTGGATAAAATACATCATGTTATCATCTACAGGGATAACATGGTTAGTACAATGTACTAATTTGACACTTGTTTCAGATCCCCCGCTTTGCGCATACCCTCCGCTATCATTATGTCAGCATGGAATGTCAACACAAACATCAACATGGATCCGTTTGCTGTAAGTGAATCAAACATTATGTAACACGTAGATACATAGTTAACCTGTCAATATTCCTTGAAATATACAAGATTGTAATGAATTTGTTGTTTTAAAAAAATAAGAATAGTTTTTGTTGCAACAAAGGAAAATTATTTTGATTTGAAGAAATAAAAGACATTTTGATTACAATAACAAGTAAAAGTACAATTCACGCAATCCAACAGATTAGGGTTCATAACTAGAATGAGAAAACAAATATGTAATTGTAAGCAACATGATAATACTAAATTACAAACGAACTATAGCTAGTAACAGATGGCAAGTAAATACTTTCAAATAAAATATTGTCAATGAAAAAAGATAACATAAATAGTATATATGGTGGTATATGCTGTACTAATCCTCATTCCACAGGTAGACGTTGAGGTGAGTAGGCGATACTAAGGTTTATTTTCTGTTTGTTTATTACAGAATCTGGAAGCTGATCTGCAAAGCAATATGGTCGATGAGATAATTACATACATTGTGGAAGAGAATGGATGGCAAGAGGGTGGAATGGTAGTGGTTGGGGCGTGGAGGCAAATTTGTTATTTACAAATGCAAGGCCAGCGTCCCAGTGACCCCATTGCATATAGACGGTTTATCAATGATATGGTATATTTATTCCCTGAACAGATGTACCATATCATTGATAGCTGCTACTCACTTGCCGATCTTTGTGATTTATTTAGTATAAACCCGTATGCGTGTGAACGAGAAATGCAGCTGATCATGAAAACATACAGCCAAGTTCGTTTTTATGGTCATGGGATATCAGATCGTTTGGATCGAGATGTAGTGTTTCGTTTGTTAGGGGAAAGTCGCGCACGACGCTTTTATAATCAAATGCAAGCTTCAACCCAAGTGCGTGGTACTCCACAAATGAACGCTACATTGAAAGCCATATTCGGCGGGAATGAACAGAGTGGTGTACACCGCATGAAAAACGATCAGGGGTTTACATTGCCTCTAGGTAGTCCTACTTCAGCGGAGGACCTGGAGGCAAATGTAAACATACAACCGTTTACATTAGATGACTCAACCATCATGGTCGAAACCAATTGTAATGTATTGCCGGAATGCTCAATGCCTGCGGGTAGTCCAATTGTAGCGGAGGACCTGGAGGCAAATGTAATTTTACATTGTTTTACACCTGAGCAGAAATGGAAGGAGGAACCTGTGGAACTTATGAAATATAAGATCGGTGGTAATCACGAGGCGTATTCCAGTGCTAAGGAATACGATCGCATAAACAAACAAAAAGTACAACCAGGGCCCTCCCACAGGGATGTACAACCAGGATGCTCTAAGTATAATTGCAATGCAGTAACAGTGTGCGAGTCCGGCGACACAGGAGTTCGTTAATAGTATCGTGGACGCTCCTGTTACGACTGCAGATGAGGGAGAACATCGTATTATGGTAGAGTTAGAAAATAGAGTATCAGGTGAGTCGCAATGGGAAATGGGGGTACCCCCTAATAATCAGTATGGCGGTGCTGGAAATTAAAATGTTCCACTATTTAATATCGTGTCCCGTAGGCGTCGGGAGTTTCCAAATTTTGGAATTGAAGAGAAATCGTATTAGCCCCTCAGGAAATAACACTGGTGAATCCTGAACAGTACGTGTCAGATCTTTTTGCCTTTGCAATGGCGAACATAATTCCTGATGTACCTGCAGGGGCGTACCTTGGTCTTACAATTGAAAGTTCGAGGTCGGAACTTAGTAGACCGATGTACGTACCCTGGAGGAAGAGGAATGAAATGACACAGGATGTAATTTTACGCTCAATTCAAAACGTATTAAATTCGTATCAAATTTTTTATTAGGACAAGTGAGCATAAAATTTCATTTTGTTGACTTACGTCTTGGTATGGGAAGAACGAAAAGACAACGAACACAGGAAAAACTGCTGAAAAACGATATCTACTGTCTTCCGCAAAGCCTGGTTCTCGAAAATTTAGGAGGATGTACGGTGGACGAGGTCTACAAATTTCAGCAGTACATAGGACCTGAGTAGAATTGTCGTATGTGAACGTCATCCACGAACAAGACAAGCACGTTTTACGAGGGACCTTACGCACCCACACAACTGTCTGTACAATATGAGGATAAACATTATTCAGTTATCCCATTTATTACTTCCTACCTAAGGGTGAATGGATATTATGACTGTCTTCAGTCATATGCTAACCAGCAAGACCACAAGTGTGCATGGTGTGAAAGGAAACATACCATAGATGATACGGATAAAGGACGGTTTCAATGTGGATCATGCAAGCGAATTTTTCCAACCCAGGAATGCTACAACCATATTACTATACCAAAACGGGGTAAGTCGGTATGTTATAATGTAAACTAATGCGGGACATGTGGTTTTATTAGACAAAAGAAATAGAAAACAGGTACATCAGTGTGGAGAAAGATTTTGTAAACAGTGTCTCGATTACGTCATGCCAGAGCATAAATGATATGTACAAAAACTACATCAAGGTCCTGTACGGAATTACCTGTATATAGTGTTTGATGTAGAAACAATTATTACAAAGCCTAATGACAAAGGGGAACAAGAACATGTTGTAAACTTAGTTTGCGTCTCTCATAGATGTAATAAATGTAAAAAGGAAAGGTCATCTCAGTTTTGTTGCGTAAACTGTGGAGATGGTGAAAATAACGGCGCACGGGACTTTACGTTCAAAACTATGACAGAATTTATGGCACATGTATTAGTAAAACGACCCCAGTTTGAAAAGGTAATAGTGTTATCACACAATACAATGATATGATACAATTTTGGCCGCCAAAACATTGCTAGAACAACAGAAGCTAAGTAATGCACTGAACATTATTGCTCAAGGCAATAAAATTATCGAACTAAACCTGAAAAACAAAATTATATTTAGAGATACTTATCTCTATATGGGCGTAAAGTTGGCGAAGCTTCCAAAGACTCTGGGATTGGACACAACCTTAAAGAAAGGCCTTTCCATATCTGTTTAACATCGAAGAGAATCAGGATTATAATGATCTTATGCCTGCATTCGACTATTTTGATCCTGAATCCCGAGGTGTGGATGAGTATAAGGCATTGAAGGCATGATGAATGTGTGCAAAAGAAAATAAATTTTAATTTACAGGAAGAACTACTGGCCTACTGCAGACGTGATGTGGAAATTCTGCCAAATGCCGTTCTAACATTTTCCGATATCATTGAAGAACGTACCAAGGGTATACTGTTTTTCACATCGTCTACCATTGCAAGTCTTGCAATACGAGTATTCCGTACTTTATATGTTCCAGAGGAGACGATTGCCATCATTCCGCCGCTTGGATATGAACACCGCGATCGGCAAAGAACGAAAGCCCTAATGGCAGACCAACGTGGTAGTCATATTAAACACTCGGCGAACGGTGGCGAAATATATTGTGGACAATATAAAGTGGATGGGTATACAGAAAGTACGCAAACAGCCTGAGTTCCACGGATGTTACTGGCATGGACATACTTGCTATTCTGAGCGTAAGGGAGAAGTATTGATGGAGTTGAAACGATGGATCAAAGGTTTGAACGTACTCAAGCTAAACGAATGTACCTACAATCTATACCAAACCTGGAACTTGTGGAAATGTGGGAATGCGAGTGGGATGGTAAAGTGAAAGGATAAGACACTACAAAACTTTATTAAAGAGAAATGTTGTAATATTCGTGGAGGTCTAATCCCCAAAGAAGCATTCAAGGGTGGCCGAACCGAATGTTTCTGATCACTTTACAATTGTACGAACGATGAAACGATCGCATACCTAGATATTACATCCCTGTATCCATGGGTGATGGCGCGTAAGCCACTTCTAACAGGCACACCCAATCAGAAAAAACTACGTTCCCAATAATATATTAAACGTCAGTTTGGTAGACTGCACCATTTTAGCCCCAAAAGACCTTAAACTGCCCTTGCTTCCATATGCGTCTAATGGACGACTCATGTTTGGGTTGTGTCGTACCTGTATGGAACAGCAAAACAAACGACTGCAACCACACAGACGAAGAACGCATGATGAGGGCTGTATTCTGCACAAGGCAGTAGACACGTTGGGGTACATTATTAAGGAGTATCACGAAATATGGGAATTTGACGTGCAGGAGGGTCTGTTCCGAAATTACGTAAACTCCTTTTTAGAAATGAAGCAGGAGGCTAGTGGTTTCCCTGCAGGTTGTAGAACGGAAGAGGCTAAACAGAACTATATCCACGATTATGAACAACATGAAAACATCAAACTAAAGTACTATAACATTGAGCGAAATGAAGGATTAAGATACATTTCGAAGATTTTTCTAAATTCCTTATTTGGTAAATGGGGACAACGTACCGACTTACCCCAAACAAAAGTTATCAGTGACGTCCGAGAATTTGAAATTAATACTAAATCCGCAGTATGAAGTTTCCTCAGCTATTCCCATTGGCGATAAAAATTTAATCGTTACGTACAAGGACATAGAAAATGCTAATACACCACTTCCCTTTCCCAATTGTATCATATCTGGGTTTATATCATCGTGGGAAAGATTACGGCTTTACGAATTAATTGAAACCGTAGGATATGACAGAGTATTGTACGTTGACACAGACTCAATTATGTATATCCAAAATAAACATGAGGAACTTTTGCTTTCTACAGGTAACTACTTAGGGGAATTAACAGATGAAATACCTAATGGATGGGAAATGGCTCCGAAAAATTATGCTTATCGCATACGTGAAATAAGTACTGGGGATGTGAAGGAAATTATCAAAATTAGAAGAATCACGCTAAATTATCGAACAAAAAAGAAATTGATTTTAATCACTTTTACGATTTGGTAACAGAAAAAACGGAACGTAAAGTTATATTTTCCCCTAACAATATATGTAGAAAGCCAGGATTCGTAATTGTTTCTCGACCACAGACGAAAACACACCAACTGACGGAAAGCAAAAGACGACGAATCATAACTGATGTGACAATCACCGACTATATGACCTTACCCTATGGGTATCACGGTACGTAAATGCATCAACTGCCGTACTCCTGCTCGAAATGATATAAATATGGAAAATTCGTATGCTTGACCACAGTTGAAATCAAAATGCTACCGATACAACACCCAGCAACACTTCTTCTCTTGGGTCCATCCCGCGCAGGAAAAACATGTTTTGTTAACAAACTGCTAACATATAAAGATCAAATGTTTAGTGTTAAATTTAATGAAATCGTTTGGTGCTATGGGGCAACAGTCCCGAACCTTAGTGTTCAGAATATTAAGTTTTATCACGGTATTCCAGATATGGAAACGTTTAAAATCCAATCGAACTCATTATTAATTTTAGATGATCTAATGAGTGAAACCAATGATAACGTTGCCAAACTGTTTACAAAATATGCGCTTCATAAAAGTCTGTCTGTAATATTTATTGTGCAAAACTTATTTCCCAAAGGGAAGCATGCACGTGATATTTCTTTAAATGCACATTATATTATCGTGTTTAAGAATCCACGTGATAAATTACAAATTGAGTATCTTGCAAGGCAAATTCTGCCACGTCATACTAAGGGTGTTTGTTGTAGATGTTTTTGAAAAAGCTACGGAAAAACCGCATAGTTACCTAATGTTTGATTTAACTCAAGACACCTGATGCATTACGGATACGTACAAACATATTTCCAAATGAAACCATGCATGTGTACGCGCATGTAAAAGACATGCACACACCCATTACGCTCAGTTGACATCAAGGTGTCGAGCCTGAAACAGTACCGAAATGAGCTCCGTGCACTTTGTAAATGTAAGGGTAAACACCGTAAACAGATATTACAAAAAGCACTCGGTGGACTAATTCGTACCATTGCACAAGTGGCAAAAAATACAATAAATGGTAACACTCACCTATCGCCGCGTCAGAAGCAAAGATTACGCCGACATAAGAAGACGCTACGTGCATTGTCTGTTGCACGTTCTAGTATAAACTTTACAGCAGAAAATACGTACCGGTATATTGACGTATTGTCCGATCTCGTACATAGTTATAATCACACAACACAATCCACAATTAAAATGGCACCTGTTGAGGTTAATGATTCCAATTTGAATCAAGTGTGGAAAACACTCTATGGTAACAAACCAAGACACAAAACAATATGTAAATTGCATTCGGGGGAGTATGTTCGTGTAAGTAAATATAAGCATAAACTGGAAAAGGGATACCTGCCGAAATGGTAACGTGAAATCTTTATTGTTGACAAATGCATTAAAAGTTCCCCTGTTACGTACAAACTCAATGACTGGAATTGCGATCCCATCAAGGGAATATTTTATAGTCAAGAATTGCAAAAGGTTCATGTGGGCAAAAGGAACACGTACCTCATTGAGTGTGTAGACACAACAAAAAGGATGGGTCTATGTAAAATGGCTAGGTTATCCTTCAAGTATGAATAGTTGGATGCGTCAACAATCCGTTCAGTCTGCATCATGACGTCATCCATGCAAGCTGATGAATTTTACGTGACATTACCATCGAACGCGAGTTCACATGTATTTGCTAATATCACCGCATCTTATACAACCAAGCTCGTACAACCACTTTATCTGACCGGAAATTGGGTGGTAGGTTTAACAGCAGTAACTATTCCGTGGAGTTCTTATAATCTTCAGCGGGAGGAAGAAATTATTATTCACACCGACGGGAAAACGAAAACAAAATATATTAAATTTCCACTTGGGTATTACGACTCCGTAGATACCTTATTGCAAAGTATTCCCGAATATCTCCGCGCACAACAAGCACGAGACTTAAAGGTGCCAAAAGAAAAGGCGGAGATAGATGAACATTTACGATTAACACTCGGCGAGTTACTTAAAGTCACTGTTCTCAATAAACAATTGGAAGCTGAACTTGCTGGTGACGATCCGTTTATACCTGATATAGACGATGAAGATAATGATGCAACAGTCATTGATGATCCCCGTATGTTGTATTACGATCACACGCGTAATTATGTATTTATTAAACATCGCCGGTATCGTAAACGTCAATATGTGATTGGCATGGCACCGGGATTACAAAATTTACTTGGATTCAGTAATGATCCAAATAGAAAATCATAGCATTCACTATTATCCACACAGTCGACGTCGTCGACCAATGATAGTGACAATTGGCGCACCATATCAATGTAATTTAGATTATAGCATCCCTTCGGAAATTAATGTTTGTCTTG
>JAGDQP010010827.1:1501-22908 GCA_022664845.1 Lepisma saccharinum
GTCATTTATGAGTTATTTGACAGATTTGTAGTCCTAATTTCCTCCCCAATAAAGTAAATTATACACAATCCAATCGCTAACAACGGACATTCTCTGTTTTCTCTCTTTATGCTTCAATTATTTTTTTTATTAGTAATCTGGAATATATGAACTTCCAATATCTGCATACAAATAGAATTACTAGACGTACTCTTTAAAGACGTACTCTACATGTACTCGTTTTAGGGGTGCTATTTTTGTACTCTCTGCTTTCTTACTAAATCCTTGAAATACTCTAAGAAATAAATTTTCTAACTTAACTTAATCGCTTGACATGATAAAACTCTAAATTCAAGAAGTACAGATAATAAGTATTAAGGATAGAGTAGTCTTTCACGTAGTGGTTAGGAAGAAATTTTCAGTGATAAGTTGGCAAGAGAATTTACATACAATGTTTAAAGATACAAAGGTGGAATCTGAATTACTTTGTGAAACGTACAACTGAACTGTATCTATCATCCACAAAGGTCGTGCTGAAGCATGCGAAATGTATCCAAAGTATCCAGTTCTAAATCGATACAAGATTATTTTTGTAAAACACAAAAGCTCAAAAAACAAACAGAAAGCTTTAGCAGCAGAAGATACCCTGGAATATGACACTGTTGTTCACCATCAAAGTTATGAGTCTTATGACTGTACCAATAAATTATATTATCAACGTTTTAGTGATTCTGAGATGTCTTGAAATTTCACTTCTGAGAGAGCAAAAACTGAAACAGTCGTCAATGGCGCCATACTCTTTGATAAAATACAAATATTGCTAAAGAAAAAAGTTAAATATGTAAGTGTACGTACCGATACATCAAATTACGGTACAACTGTGCCCTGTGTTGATTCAGTATTTTACTAAATAGAAAGTTATATATCATAAGCAGCTGGGTGTAGTTTCAGTAGCAGATGAAAATATCTGATATGCAGTGTAAACTCGTTTTAGCAAAACATAAAAAAATTGTATTTATTAGAAACCTGTGTTTCCTATTGAAGAGACAATCGCAATACTAATGTTGAAGGTGGAAGAGGCCGGTAATAATGGTTTCAGTTATTTGCTGAATTCCATGAACAAAATCTTGTTGAAATAGTATGTCCGGCACATGTGTTAAATAACTGTATACAACATGGTGTAGACAATTGTGCAGTACAAATTATTGATAGTCTTGTTCTCAAAATACATAACTATTATGCAATATACACTGTAGGGTAGGGAGAGTGAAATAATTTTGTTTTTCTGTTGAAACTATCATTCGAATACCGGATGACTATCCCTTTTCATATAATCAGCAGGTTATTAGAAATGTATTCTTCATTTTCTTATTTTTTGTCATCACTAAGTCCGCCTGTTCTAAAAGCACTGTTTCCAGAATTCTTTAAACGAATACTATTTGTCGTTGTTACATTCATCAATATTCATCTTCCAAAGTAAAATACTGAGCATCGAGAATGAAAACTCTTCTGTTGTGGAGATGATGTTCATCTTGACTAGTGTAAAGAATGTTCTCGAGTCATGAAAAGAAGGTCAGTTTTTACCACTCGAGGTAAAAGGAATTCTTGAAAAAAAAACTGAGAAGATGAAAGTCAATGCCTTGCTATGAAAATCAGATTCATAAATATGTATGACAATTGCTGATAGAAAATGGATGAATAGTTAGTAAGACTTGAAAATGTTTCATTGGATGGAACTGAAGAATGAATTGACTTGCTCCGAACATTACTTCAATTTTTAATAAAACACGGGGATGGAGATTGAAGATTCCTTAGTACTGTATGTAATCAGATTTCAATCTTGAAACTTTTCTTGAAGATATCAAGACTAATAAAGAATTTAGAGCTTTTTTTTTCAAATGAAAAGATTCTGAAATATTTTCGGGAAATGAACACCTAGTTATGCTGTGCTTCTGAAAATATGTGAAATATTTTTTAATTTAATTCCTGTTCACAATGCAAATATTGACAAAAGATTTACGGTCTTATGAAGTCACATAACGAAATTGTCTATCTGTTGAGTCAGTGAAAAATATATGGCTAAAATTCTGACTTGGTAAGTCAGAATAACTACATACCACCCATATATGTGAAGTTTTCCGAAGTTTGCGTCAAGGACAAGATTTTGCTGAGTGAAGTGAACACACTGCTGCATGAAGTGGAATCCTTCTAAACGCAGCAAGTATCTAGGGATCTAGTACGCTAATCAGAAGAGACATTGAAAGTAAGACAGAATAATATAAAAGTTGATTTGTCTATAATTTCTGCAAGTGTTTATTATGATTTTTGCATCTATTCTTAGAACTGTTTGAATACTGATACACTCATGCTTATTATTATTATTATTATTATTATTATTATTATTATTATTATTATTATTATTATTATTATTATTATTAACACCCAGCTGCCTACCGTGACTATAGCACTAATTTTAGAAACTTAGCATTCACTTATGAAAAATGTACTTTTTCTCTTGTTCGGCAATCTGGTAACCCATACAAACCTGTTCTTTTGGTTTACGAGTAGTTGAAAAGTTCAGACCTCAGCACGGTAAAAAAAAGCGCTCGCTTCAATACATGCCAGTTATTCACATTCTAAATCCTTCCTTCTTGATGCAGAGTGTGTCGTTGTCGTGATTGAACCAAAAGTATAGAATCCGTCCTTTTGTCATAACTTATTTGCCGGAAGTTGGATTGTCCGAGGCACGTCATTCCTTCGACTCATAACAACGTTAACTATAGTTGTCACGTACAAAAGTAAACAAAACTCTCAGTTCTTTATGTATCTCAATTCTTATTGACTAAAAATAGTTTAAATTAGAAAGGAAAATTCCAAAGAGGAAAAGTATTTGTGAACAGGAAGCATTAACTTGTGAGATGGCTCATTCATCTCATTAGTCAAGGTAAATAAAATCTTCGAGAATCCCTTTTTTTACAAGCCGCATTCCATAAGAGAAACAAATAGTTATCCTATAAATACATGAGAGTTTCTTCAGCTCTCTTAACAAGAAGCTGAAAGGGAGTCTTCAACCAGACTTTAATCATTACCTAAAAGGAAGATGTCTTCAGATGGCATTATTTTGTCTTCTAAGTTTAATGATTACCCATTGCAAGAAAGCATGTGAAATTAAATTTAAAAAATAATTAATTTCATTTGGGTTTGATTACTTTCTAACGAAATTATCAGTCATTTTACGGTAAGACAGGCTATATAATTTATTAAAATGGTATTCGTTAAATGATAAGCACATATAAAACATATTGTCCACGAGTAGCGTTCTGACCGTTTCTCTGTTTGGGTATTTTCACTATTTTTATAAGTTTGCTTCTTGATCGCCAGAGCTGAAACCGGTCACTGGGTCAAGTTTGGACCGATTCTCCGGGTCTATGCTTGGGACCCGCTGTGAACCGGTGATCCGGAAGACAAAACAGATATTTAGTTATTTCCTTATCATACATTTTTGCTTTTGAAAACTTTTTCTTTCATGGGTGACTGGGACCGCAAGTTTTACCCACGAGCGCACGAAAACTACGACCTTGAACATAAGCTCACTTCTTAATGAACACTAGGCTGCTTCAATGTTCCAATATGACTTCTTCCAATATTATGATATCAGTCACTTCCGCACGTTCGATGTCCATTTCACTACTGCGTATAATATGATATTACAAAGTCATTGTTCAACTTCGAGTTGGACACCAAACAGCCGTAGTTCAGTTGGTAGAGCGTTTAGCTTCAAACTTGATATGCAATTTGAAAATGGCGACAGGTTCTCATGTTCCAAAATGTGACAACTTCTGATATATTATTCGGCACATCTTTCTGCATAGAGTAGCAAAAAATTATGTTTATTGCAAATTTTCTTTAGGTTAGGGGTATTTCCTCCACCTGGACAAGTCAATGTTCATCTAGCATCTTCAAGCCGATTCGGTATCTACTTGAGTAGAGAAGTAATAATTATGTGGAGTTACGAAAGTCAGATACGCAGCTATGAGAAAGTGTTACACTGCTCCTCTAAGCGTCCTTTTAAATATGATACAACTATCTCACAGACCAGGGACCATAAGGTTCTGTCGTAATGCTCCATTTAGTTGTAATTCAGTTTAGTACTAATGCTATATTTAATTATCTTTCACAAGAATATATTTATGTCAAAACTGATTTTATAAACGTATTTTCGGTAAATAGTACAATTTAAAAGTCCGGGTAGAAAGACTCTTTAAAGAGCGTAGAGAAACAAACCTAAGTAAAAGTGTATGAAAACACCACAAGACGTGTTAGCGCCAAATGTGGTGTAAATAATACAAAACTTTGGCACTATTTTCGAAAAAGGTAATTCGTTAAGGTGGGGGCACATGTTAATGGTGAGTTCGAACTTTGAAACTTCCATTACTTGCTAATGGACGTGATACAAAACTTTTTATTGGTGGCACAAATTGGTATGAAACTAGTACAAAACTTTGACACTATTTTCGGGAAAATTCTTTAAGGCTGGGGAACGAGTTAACGGTGGATGGACATTGAATCATCCATTACTGACTAATGGACGCGGTGCAAAAGCTTCTATTTGTAGTACAAAATGGTACAAAACTTTAACACTATTTTCAGGGAAATTCGTTGAGGTGGGGGAAGAGGCGTTAATTTGTTCCCGCCCTTTGAATCGTCCATTACTCGTTAATGGATGTGGTTCAAAAGTTTTTGTTGTACAAAACTAGTACATAACTTTGGCATTCTTTTCCGAGTAAATTTCAAAAGTGGAGGAACAAGTTAATGTAGCTGACAAATCGGATACTATAGAGGCGCCGCGTTATGAAATACGATACACTATACAGTATCGAATAAATCTACTGGGTTTGTGGGTTGAGCATAAATGTATGGGTCGGAGCCTGTGCTCATCATGTTATTTTGTAAAGGGTTTCCTTAGGAATTTGAATGTATTTATGACCTTCTGGCATCTTTGGTTCAGGCCGGCCTTTCTTTGAAAGAAGAAGTTAGTGTAATCTCAAAAGTTTAAAGTTATATAAATGCAGGTTTTGTGAAGTTATGTCATATTTTAAATGAGATAAAGCCCTACAAGCGTGCCTAAGATGTGATCTTCAGGGACGGGGGAGGATAAAGCGAGGAAAGAAACTCATCTCTTAGAAAATCACCAAATCTAGTGAAAAAATTCACTAGAGAGTTTTATCCAAGAAAACACAACTGGCGAGTTCATATTCTCGTAGACAGTTAAAGGATGAATCACACAAAAAAAAAAAAAAAAGTATAGTTTTCTCTGGCTAATGGACACCCTTGAAGCCAACCTAATCATAACCACCCACCTGTGCTCTCTCGTCATTAATTCATGTAGGATGATTGCACTAGTTTTCGGCCATGATTTTTTTCAGCCACTAAACCTTTGAAAGTAAATCAATAAGGCTTGTGATGAGTGGATCGCATACCATTATTTGTGCCTTTTTTTTTGTACATTCAGATCCAAACTCCGTTCTAGTTGTCTGTTTCAATTGTGTGAGGTTCAGTTATTCACTGCTGAAGTGATAAATACACACATCCAACAGGCATTATTGAATTTGAAGTGAATTTATTTATGGGCTGTTGGCAGATTTAGCTCAGTGCGGTGTTTGGGTTGGGTCAAGGAGGGGAAAGGTATAGACCGAGGCCTTTCGCGAGGTATCAGCCCAGCATCTGCTTGGTGAAAAAGGCAAACTCTGAAAAACCTGTCAGGATAGTTGGCTGTGAGGTTGAACCCACATACCTGCCTATTACCGCTGCAAAGTCAGCAACGTTATCGCTTGGACTACGAGGGCTGGGTCCAGTAGCCATTATCTTCATCGTTCTAAAGAAAAAGCAATGACGGCATGCATCGTTGAAGCTTACAAAATGAACATGATGGTGTTAGTCATAGATAAATGCACACGTGTTGAAAGGGGTTGCATTGGTAATCACATTGGAAATAAAGTGAGATATATATTGAAATTAACACAGAAAACTTGACAGCTTCCGCGACTGGGACTCGAATCCTGGCCTCAAAGTTGCCGGCTAGGTATGCTATTTCTTACACCACCACGACATTGCAATTGTGTATGTATACAGAATATAAATAGAAATGCAAACTTGGGCTAAAAAAACACGTTGTTTTTTTTTTAAAAAAAAGGAACAGTATTTTTCTACGCCTTTTTTTTTCAATTTCGACTTAAATGGATTGTAGAGATGTAGAGGGGTAGCATCTATATTTGGAAACACCAATAATTTTTACAGTGTAGCACATATTAATATAGTAAAAAAACTTTTCATTTGCAACTCTTTCCTTTTTTTTTTTAGTTTCAGTTTCACAATACTATTTTATTGAGCATAAATACCAGGAAGGTCCATAAATTCAAAAGAAAGAAAAAAAATTAAGGCTAAAAAACTCCATATTCAAACAAGAAAAACACACTTTCCCTTAAACAATTGAGCAAGATTATGTATTTCAAAAATAATCCAACAGATAACGCCTTTCACGTAATACCTATTTATGTTTATTTGTTTTTCATTTCTTTAAGAAAAAAATAATACTTCAAGACTTTTGGTTAGCTATGCACAAAGAGATCTGAATTTCACATTGTGAATATATCTCAAACCAGCTGTACCCATGTGGCCAAAATTTGCGTTAGCGTATACTTTGAGGCTCTAAAACTATGTTCTTCTTACCCACATCACAAAGTTTTGGTATTATCAAGAATAATACTTTATACTCATTGATTGTAAAATAAAGCAATGACAATATTTAAAAAAAATAATTTAAAAAAACTTTTTAAGAATATACTTTTCTTAAACAATTCGTATTAAGAAGTAAAAATAATTTGTTTATACATGGCTAAAAAGAAAAGCATGGGAAACGCTATTTGAAGTATTTATAAAGTGACGGTATATGAGAGCGCGTCCCATGCTTTTCCTTTTAGTCATGTATAAATAAAAATATTTTTAATTTTTAGCACGAATTGTTTAACAAAAGTAAATCTTTAAAATATTTCTTATTTTTTTTTACTCAAATCCTAAAGCACCACAGCGTTGCAAGCTAGTATTTTTGGATAATATTAAAAATATGAAAATGTACTTTTAAAATACATAAATATATGAAAGTAACAATATAATATTGTATTGTCCCCTGACTTACGTCGTTGTAAGATTTTAGAACACCACGAACCTTTGTGAACTAAAGACAAGGATCTAAAAGTGAAACCTAGGGACTAAAATTTCGAAGTATAACTTCTTTCGTCAACATATTTGGGCTTAAACTGAAGCCTGAAGGGTTTCATTTTAGAGGAATCAATGAGTAGATATTACTTGATATAACTGTCATGCGTCACTGTTCTCGTAAAAGAAACATACAATTTGACTATTAGCTTTTTCCTTTGCCAAGAAACGTTATTAATAAATTATATATTTACAAATCAGTAGAGCGGTGGAAGCATTTATAAAATTCTTATATTTTAAAGGAAACGTAATATTTCATATTACATTATTTCTCGAGTATTTTAAGCAATTTTAAAGATGTCTTCTTTTTCTAATATTCATATGAAATTCTTCAGCAGTTAAGTGAGGTGAGAAGGCATCTGAAAAATTTTATATCATTTCCATATATTTTCCGTTTTTGATAAGCATGATATTAAAATGCGTCCTCTTGCTTCAACATTCTTTAAAAAATGTTTTTAAGAAAAGAATGTTTTATTAAATAAAATAGAAGATACGATATAACTTGCATCCATTTTAATTTATGAATAATATATTGTGTCACGTTTTGCTCAATGTAGAAAGTATGAGAAATACTCCCTTTACAAAAAAAGAAGAAGGAAGAGAAAAAGAAACAAAAAGATTTGGAAATAAACTGTTAACTCAGATGTCATGAAATTATAGATAATGGCACGGGAACATCACAAGTAATTATCTTTTGAAAATGGAAGAAGAAGTAATTACCAAAAAAATTAATTATAACCTCCTAATACGTTCTTTTTTATCCATTTATACATTTTGACTGGCAATTTAATGCTTTTAAATCTTGAATCCAATAAAACATAAATTCAAAAAAGTACACCACTACAAAAGAGAAATCCAGGAATAGAAAGCTTTTTTCGAAATCTATGAATCCCAAACATAGTGGAAGTTTATATTCATTAGTCCTTTCTAAAACTTAATTTAATGTTTGTGTGTGGTCCATTGTGCTAAATGCACGAAGAAAATCCGGCATGTTACCTTCCTTGGTTAAAATGCAAGTCCCGTTCAATAAGATTCACAATAACTTTGGTGAACATTTTGTATAGAGCTGACAGTAAACTAATTGGTCTTTAGTTTTCGAATCGTTCTTTGTCCCCTTTCTTGTACAACAAAATTATAACAGCATTATTCCAACTTAAAGCTATTTCTCTCTTCCTCATTGAAAATAATTTCGCAAGTCCCTCTTTCATGTTTTCACCTCCCCATTTAAACATCTCTGCTGTGAGTCCATCTTCTCCTGGCGACTTTCCGTTCTTCATCCCTCGAAGTACTTTATCCATTTCTTCTTTCATTACATCTGGTACATCTACATAATTTTCTTCTGAGTCTTCATTTCCCAGCTTTTCTTCGGAGTAGTACAATTCTCTGTTGAAATTTTCAAATATTTTTATAATTTCTTCCTTATTCGTGTTACGGTCCCGTCTGGTCTCTTAACTGCAATTATTTGCTTTTTCCCTATCATGAGCTGCTGTTTGGTTTCCTTCAGGCTCCTGTTTTCCTCGATGGTATTTCTAACAAGATGCTCGTTGTATCTTCTTACATCCTCTTTTATTTTCTTCTTTATGGTTTTATTTAGCTCTATGTACTTAATCCTCATGATGTAATTTTCCTCTTCTTTCATTTCCCTTCTTTTCTTCATCAAGAGTTTAGTTTCTTTTAAGATTTTGCTCTCTCTTTTCTTTCTGGTGCCTGCTATTTCTTTGGCTGTCTCTCTTACTATCTCGGTCAGAATTTTATTTCTGCTATTGATGTCTTCTTCATCCTCTAACTTTTCCAAGGTGCTAAATCTGTTGGTTAGTTCTATCTCGAATGTCTCTCTCTTTTACCTAGATTTTCGAGATCTAAAAGTGGCGATTTTCCTCTGATAAGTTCTTTCTCTCAAGTCTAGTATTTAGTTTCAGCTTACATCTCACCATCCTATGATCTCTCGAGACTTTGAAACTGTTCAGAACAGACACGTGTTGCAGAATTGCCCTGTTATTCGATAGAACGTAGTCTATTTCGTTTTTGGTCTCATTTGGGCCTTTCCATGTCCACTTCCTCTGGGGCGGTTTCTTGAAAAATTTATTGGAAATGAACAGTCTGTTGGCTTCTGAGAATTCCATTAACTTCTCTATTTTTGTTTCTTTTGCCAAATCCAAATTTTCCCAGTTTCGCGTCACTGCTATGCTTGGTTTCTACTTTCGCATTGAAGTCTCCCACCCATTACAAATTTTTAATGTGATTTGCTACTATCCAAAATCTTCTGCATCTCCTCGTATAAGGCTTCGATTTCCTTTTCCGGGTGTGAGGTTGTTGGAGCATACACTTGTATAATTTCCATACTGTATATGTTGTTTATCTTTATCTTTATTATACCCCCTCCGCTGCTATGGCAACCAACCGGATATGGCGTCATTGTGAACAAAAAGTACTTTCTCCAATAAATTATATAAAGAGCAATATTTAAAGAAGTTGAAATTTCAAGAATATGAAATTTGACTTTCCGTACCGAACACTTAATATTTAGTACTATTTCTCCGTCTGTAGGACACCCACACATACATGTACACAAAAATCTAATCCACAAACATCCACACAGAAACACAAGCGAAAACACAACCAAATATAAATTCTATGCTGCCTAACACTTAAAAGTATTTTTAAAACGTCAAATCTACAGTTTATCTCCATTTCTGCAATGTTCATATGTAAAGTATAATATCTTTCTTTTTTCGTCTGTACATTTGATACACGTGCCCGACTATTACATTCGAAACATTGCACCCAATCTTTATTGAACGCTTCTATGTAAATGGTACTCTTGATAAAAGCTTGAAAACTAAAGAGAATTCAAGTTTTTAAACTTCTTTCCTACTTACGTCCGAAATAAATTGCCTAAATCTTTTAAATACATGACTCTTCATCTCTTCAAATTATTTGCTTAGAACTGTCCTTTTGAGGTATTAGATGTTTTTTAAATATATCGCCTAAGGCGCTTCCGGGAACAGAGAAAGTCTCAGATGCCTGTCTTATCGCCATTTACTCTGATAATACCTTCTTAGTTGTAATCTTATGTCCTCTTCTGCTCGCCTCCTTTTATTTTTCATTTGATTTACTGCTGTTTGCTACCAAAAGAAACAAAAACGAAAATGAGTTGGTTCTTTCGTAAATCAATATTTTCCGGCAGTGCAAGAACATTCGTTGTCGGATACTGTACGATCGTAACATGGTGACAACAATCCCAATTGCACTATGCTAATGAAAATAACTTTTGACAGCGGAGTTCCAAACAAACTCACTCGTCGACTCACTATTCACACAATACTAAGTAAAAGCGATCGCGCCCGAACTATGTCACAAAATGACTAGTGTTTGTCTCATTGGTGCCTATGATCTGCAGTTATCTAGCAGCAGAACTGTGACTTGTACTGCAAAACTCTTTCTACGAGGTAACCAAAAAGTTATTGCCGTTTTTTTTTACGTCGCACAGAAGACGTAATCACTGATACGGAAATAAGTATATCTGATGGGAATGGGAAGATTTACCGTGAGCAAGATAGTCGATTTGCGCCTTCATAGCAGTCATAGCTCAAGCTCGAGCGGTGGCGAATACAAAAGGAGGTATATAAACAGCTCATTCTTGGTTGTCCGCTTTATTGCTTTAAGGTGGGCTTGTCTGCAGCCGAATCATGTCAGTTAACGCAAATACGTTCATGAAGAGTGTGTTGGAATCAGTACTACAGATCACGAATTATTTCTTTGTCCCTCATGTGAGAAATAATGTTCCAAACTTCTTTGTTTGTGTTACATTTATTTTTACTTATTCATATTTTTTTCTTCTTGTATATTCACGTTTTTTTTTTACAAATTTTGGCGTTTTGTATTAATACATTATTCTTGGTTTCGCAATGTCATATAAATTATGTATGCTTGTAATGTATATATCTCAGCATGTATATTATATGAGTAATACAGAAAGATTACTCATCACTTTTAACACATTATTTTCTATAGCGGGCCATATTGGGAACACCATGTTCCCAATATGGCACATTGGCAATATTTTGGTTTTCAATTTATTACATTTTATACGTCATTTCTAGGAAGCAGATTTATTCTTTCATTTGTCCAAATAATCTCCCAACGGGTGCAATGAAATTGACCACACTTTTCCGGTTTAATCAGTTTTATATGATATGCGGCTGACAAGCTGTCATAATTTTCAGAATTGCACACACAAAAAGAATAAAGCAATGTTGGCAGATTGAAAGAGCAGCGGAATATCCGAATGAAATGCCAAATAAATTTATTAGAAGTGAGTTCTCCAATTCAGAACATACAGAGAAAATAATACATAAGGATATGAAGACGTTTAGAGAAGCTATGTACTGTATTCGAAAAATGAAAGCCTTACATCTGTTCGTCTGAGAAATATTACAAAGGCTATTGAGCAAACGGTTGAAAGACGAAGTGAGTTTACTCATGATGGAGAAAAGTTTTTTGTTTGTAAATTAAGAAGTTAAGATTATTAGCCCAACTTATGCAAGTAGTATCAGGTACGTACAGTGATAACATTTACTGTACATATTCACAGTGTATGTAATGAAATTTAGATAATTATACTTTGTTCCGGTATAAGGTATTTCGTCCATTTGTGATTATAATGTTTTTGGAAGTTGATTCCATACTTCACTTCAATATTGTTGGATTGTTTCTTTATATATAAATAATCTTTCTCTTTTTAAATATAAGTTTGAAATTTTAAACTTAATAAGAAATCGCTACATTTGTTTAAAAAGAATAAAAGCTTGAGCAGTGTATATTAAAGTTTAAAGTTTGTTTGTATGTCTCATTATCAGGTATTTATAATATTTTAACTATAGTATTAGTGTTAATAACATTATAATGGAAACCTAGCAACAACAGTTTCCGTTTGGATTTTCAGATTTATGTGTGAGACAAGTGATTTCAAGGTTTACGCTGGCGATGCATTTTCTTATGCTTCTCGTCATTTTCATACTGAGTCGCCGTAGTTCAGTATTAGAGCGTTCGCGTAGTGTTTGGGAGGTCCTGGGTTCGATCCCAGCGGCCGACCATCCTGCGGAATTATTTCGTTTTTTCTTTCAGTCACACCAGGCAAATCTATGGCAGCTCCAACATAAACAACTGACCGACACCTTCCTGAATTCTATCCCGGACTGAGCCACAGATGCCTAAAGGCTATAAGAAAAGAGAAATTGTCCTGTCACTTTTATCAGTTGTATACCATTCAGACATACAAAAATGGATTTTATTTGCCTCTATGCTATGCGTTATTGCTGCTTTTAGTACAAGATGACAGACCACACTGATTATAAATTCTCATTATTATTGTTATCACTACTATAAATTAAATTAAATTAGATGTCATACATTACTGAAACAGTATAATTGAGGGTTTTTATTGTATTTTACAGTCGTTGTTCAGTCTTTTATATTTGCATCCAACTGAAGTACCCGATGCGTTTGCAGATTTGAAATCAGTTGCAACGGACACTTCTCTGACTACTTACTCGAAAATTACATCGAAGAAACTAGTTCGTAAGTCGTATTTTGTTTGAGTTTAACTTCATTAATTTTACTACTCCATTGATTATGAATATTAGAGGATGAATTTTGAAGACAATCTTGTATATGTTTTATAATTTACTGATAGGTTTCTCTTGAAAGAAATACCAAATGACGTCATATAATAGATTGATAGATAATATTTTTTTTTACTTCTTTCTATTTAGGTTTCCACCTAGAATATGGGCTTCAGTACCCTAAGCAGTTCTTTGGATGACTAAAAGAGTAGAATCATTTCATAAGAACTACAATGAAGTGTTCTATTCACTGTCTTCAGACATTCATCAGGTGATATCAACCGTACTCAAGACACAGTCAAAAACAAATTTGAAATTGCGATCAATTGCAAAAGAAGAACTCAGAACACAATGAAAAGACGACTTGAAAAGAGATAACTTCATAGTGAAGCAGTATCAGATGCTTAAAAGTGGTATATAAGGCCTATTCAGAATGTGAGATAGGACAGATAAAATTTCTGAAAATCGTAGGATTAAAATTAACACCAAGAAAACGTTAACAGATATTTTAAGTAAATTGTATCTTGACTTGATATATTTACTGGTTAAATCGTATTTGTTTAATCCTTAAGAGAATTATTATTTTATTTCTCATTTCTTTCCCTCTTCTACTCTGAAGAAAAAAAACTGTTTTGTACACAAATTTTGAAGCTGTCAAATTGGCAACGTTGGATCAAAATTTGTGCGCAAAACAGGACAATCAAGATTGTGCGCAATTCGGAATCTAAAGTGTGCGCAATTTCGTGGTATCGCTTCCAACTTGATGGTTCAGTCGATTCACAAGAATGAATAGTCTTTCTTAGTGAAAAGAATAAACAAAGTTAAGGTGAGCAATATTCGAATCCCCCTACCTTAGAATATATTTTTAGGGACAGTGCAAGCAAAGTAAGTTCAATCCCGGCAATCGCATGGTCGAGCTCGGCAGAATCCTCGAGAACTTCTGGGATGCTGTATAGAATGAACGGAAAACAATATCAGCCATCTCCTTGACACAAAAATTAAGTCAGAAAGGGCTTTTTGAAAGTATTGCATTTTAAAGTTGGTTATTTTTAAGCGTAAAACAACTTTTAGCTATTAGTATAAGACAAGTATGTTTTCTTCCAATTACATACACAGCATTTAAGGAGAAAAGAAAACATTACTTGTTGAATCAAATTGATTTGTGATATTAATTAACGGTAAACGAAAAATAAAGAGGAAAATATATCCTGCTAAAAGCTTTTAGAAAAACAGAACAAAACTGAAAAATAAAACATACGGAAGAAGCTAAGAAAGGAAGAGCAGATTCTTAAGCTCTTAAAGAGAGGAAGAGAATGAGAAATAAATAAACGGTAAATGGAAGTAGAAGAAAGGTTTTAATCTTCGCTTTTTGAATTATTAACACCTTCTTAACTCGTACTCGTTTCTTTTCGTATGCTATAAGAAAGCTTTTCTTCGAAGATATTATTTTTTTCTTGTAAACATATAATTTTGTTGCATTTTGTTGTTGAAGAAGGAAATTAATTATAGATATATATATCAATAAGAAAACGGCGTAGAATTTGTGTTACTCTGACTAATAATAGAAGACTTAAATGGATGTAAATGTGTAATAATTAAAAGTTGTATAAGGTAAATGCTATGTCCAAGTAGCAGAGAGAAGAAACACACAAGAACAAATAGAAAAAAGCTTTTTCGCTGGCTTCAAAAGGCTGACTACTTATCACCTATTTAAGATTGCAATATGACAAGTATGTATTCATTTATTACATAGTTAATTTATTAACAGTTTTGATGTATTTGAGTTAAATTTATGTGGATTATGCTGCATAAAATTACGTAGTACTTAAAGACTAAACAGATGTTGTTAAAACGGATCGTAAGATTGTTATGTGTCTTGGACTTTTAGAAAAAAAAATGCCTCACTATTATTGTTCTGTCGATAATTCACTCTTACTCAAGTATTTGTTTAAAAACTGGCCGAAATGGAGTTAACCTTATCCCTGACATCTGAAGTTTTTCTTCTATTTCCTGAACTATTATTTCTTTCGTAGGAAAAATTTCTTCGCAGATTCTAGTAATTTGAGGAGAAAGTGATAAATGACTTTCCATGCCTTACGACTCTCCATACCGAGTCTATTAACTTACTCTGCTAACAAATGTCGGTTCTGGGTAAAAATCAACGATCTCCTTGAAAGAAGAATATTATAACCTTTCTCAGAAACTTACTTTTCCGTTTCATGTAAACATGGTAAGAAAGAAAGTTGTTGACGATTAGTAATATTTGTGCTTACATTTTATTGCACAGGCAGAAAGATCAGCGTATGTATAGTAATTTGTGAAGTACAATTCATTTAATTGTGTCCTTGTTTACCGTAAATAAGTACTGTTTCTGAATGATGCGAAAGGCTTAGTAGTTAGCCACTGCGTACTGCGGAAGGGGTGAATCTAAGCGTATGTGTTATATTTTGTTGGACTTTTATGTAATTTACATTCATGAGCCTGACAGGCAATTATGGCCTACGTCCAATAGAAATCGGAACAAAGACGTCTTCGGTTGTACTTTTACGGTGGCATTAATCAGAGACGTAATCTAGGTAGCATACCTTATTCGCCTTCAGTATGCTGCTGCTTGTCTGTACTGAGCGACAAAATTGCTGGAATCGCCTGTTAGAAAAGAATGTTTTAGTGGTGGTTATCAGAGACGTGAAAAGAGGAGTGAAATAAACTTTGAAGTTGCACTTTGAAATGAAGTGGATCATGATACGTAATATAGGCCTAGTGTAAACTGAAATTCAGTGCTATAGTAAAATATGGAGCATGAAAGGTTATATCTGCACATCATATTTAGTCTTACCATACAAGTAGCAAATACAACACAGACGATTTCAGTTTTTACTCATTTATGCTACAAAATAGAATAAAGGAAAACATTTTATCATGCTTTATATCTATGTTTGAATGACAATCTTGTTTAAGAAACATACATATACTTTCCTGTTTAAAGCAATATTCTAATACAAGGCTCAGCACTTCTATCATGATGCCAGGAGCAATAAAAGAGTGGGAAACATGTTTACTCTTAAAATTAAATGCTACTAAGTTGCACTTGCAAACTAAACGTGTGGTTACTTCAATAATTCTAATATCTGAGCAACTATACTCGCTGAAACATTTACAGTAGCTCAAACACGTACAGTTTAGTTTAATACAGATTAGTCAACACATAAAAATATATAGGAAGATAAATTCTGAATAAGGAACAACGGAAGTCTACCATATCACGTGACAATATGGCTGCGGATCAGGACGATTCATTCCGAAAGAAGGGTGTTTTGGCAATACCTTATTGCGCATACTGGTTAAGAGACTAGAATAAGAGATTTTGATACATGAATTAATAAATATTTC
Organism: Lepisma saccharinum; assembly: GCA_022664845.1. Taxonomy (NCBI): domain Eukaryota; kingdom Metazoa; phylum Arthropoda; class Insecta; order Zygentoma; family Lepismatidae; genus Lepisma; species Lepisma saccharinum. The sequence continues at coordinate 17,770 of JAGDQP010010827.1, forward strand.
GTTTTAACTTTGATGTAATTACTCACAAAACGGTAGAACATTACTTATCCTTTTAAACTTGTGAAGGCAACGCTAAGCCCTAAGGAGACAATTGTGAAATATTACAGACACGCTCAACCAAAGATAACAGAGCACTCTTACCATGTTTTACGTGGTAAAATATTTTACTGCTAAAGCATGTAGCAGTTGACAGACAAATATTGTTTTCACCAATATGCTCACACACCAAGAGCCTTTTTACCCGTTACACCCTCCCTTCAATAATATCTCATCCGGTTTAGTCAGACGCATTACTAGTGAGCAAACCTCGTTTGTCTCTGCCAGAGCAAACGCAAAACTCGCTCCTTGGCTCCATTATGAGGCTTTCGAAATCGCATCTCCTAGTGAGGTGGTGGATACCTCTTAAAACCACACACACATACACACACATCGTATTTTTACGAACCATAATTCCAGCCTCACATGACGGGGGCAACCTTCTACTTGGCAGCACATGATCAGGACGGATGGCTTGAAACCTCACCAACACGTCCACCGTTTATTGCTCTGCGCCACTAGAGTGCAGGCCTGTCCTTGCTTCTTGTAATACGTTTTTCGTCCTCTTTCGCTTCCCCTCGTTTCGCTTTTCGTTCCTATTTTGTTTGTTTTTACGTATCCAGCTTCCTTCAAGTTTCCTTAGTTATATACGAGAAAAAAAGTTTTTGCAGAATATTTTTACGACGGTCGTATATATACATTTCGAGCACAATCACAAAACACGAGAGAAAGAATCATGTGACGCAAGGCTACTAAGAAACAGTTTTAGACTTTTCAAATCCGAGATGTATTTCGGAGAATCAGCACGGTTAAGAATCCCTGAAATTCCGAATTTTATGTAAAATTAGTATACTGTTATATGCTGTATATAATAACTCTGGGCCCCTCATTCTCCCTAAAATTATATAGGTTACGACTATATTTGGTTTAAATCATATTTAAATGAAATAAATTTGTATTCAAAATTAAGGTTAAATCCAAGTTGTTTTATAGTTCCCATTTCCGTTATTCCAATCTGAGTGCAGGCCTTTGTTAATAAAATTGAATTCTATCTCGAATTAAATTTGAATAATCAGTATAAAACAAAACAGTCTACGTAACTGCTTCTCAACCTTTTGTTTCACGGCATCCCAGATCAATTATCCCGAGAGCACCAGTAATAAAAGAAACGAGAGTTGTAATCTAGAGAAATCTCCACCAGGTTATACTAGTAGTCTTTGAAACAGTGGTTACCAGCTACACATTCTGCAACGTCATAGTCCGCCTATCTGGTTTCTCAGAAGACGCCTACACACGCTGCGTAGGACTAGTCACACGATCAGTGTTGCCAAGACTCTTAATTTCCTAAGAGGTTTAATTTTTCCAACTGATTTCCTTTTATTCAAATATATCTTAAATGCAAATTCTCCTATTTTCCGTACCACAAATAACTTTTTTTTTTTCGCGTTTTCTACTTTTAAATGCATTTTAAACGATTTTTTTAGTATGTTCTTAATAATTATATAAGAGGTATTTCCTAAACAAATTGTGGAAACGTTTCGATATTCAAGTTATTTTTAATATATGTGGTTCCTGTGATTCGTTGACTCCAATTATATTTTATTTGCAAAAGTTGCAGATAGAGCGCACATGACAGGCATTTTATAATAGAACGTAAACAAGATAGCGAAGAACAAATTTTTAAAATAAAATGTACATGTACAATGACGTGACTATCACAAGCTTACAAGTGCAACTTATTTACGTGAGCCATCAATTTATTTATTTAGCAACAATCAGATTCATAAGTAACGTATGTTTGCAAGAAACAAGCTAATTTAGGAGACATTTGAACTAAGCTTCAACTTTTAATTTTATTCTAAATGTATTCGTATAGAGAGTTAAGTTTTGTGCTGATCCAACCAGAATTCGACTTTGACAATAGAATTTCGCTTTGAATGTATAGTGGATTACGAGAAGATGCCTCATATTTTGGTGTAATGGCCTTTGATTTTTTTAAAAAGAAACAGAACACTAACATTTTGCATACTGAACTTACATGTTCTTACTGACAGAAGTACATGAAGATAAACACATACACTACGGATATATGGTCCTTTCACACTGACCTATCGAATTTGCATCGTACCCCACACATCATTGTAGGATAACCACTCATGTGAAGAAGACCTAATCTATTATAATTACGATATATGATCATACTAACGAAATTAAAACGATAATCTTCATGGCTACATTATATATAATATGACTAAAATACGTGAACAAGTATGGAAGTTTTTCGACCATTTCAAAATATATTTGTTACAATGTCATCAGCTTGAAAGAGCAGATTACTCTTCTTTATGCGATAGCGAATACTACTTGCAATAATGAATTTCTTTTGTGTAAAATAAGAAAATAGTTCTTTAACATAATCTTCTATTGACCATGCACCGAGCAGCCGCAGTCCAGTTAGTAGAGCGTTGGCTTAGCGCTCAGTAAATCATGGGTCTGAATCCCGCGGCGGCCAGTTACTGTGGTTTATCCATGGTTACTCTCAATGACAAAGTTTAATACTGGCATGCTGCTTCAAAAATAGACTTTGGTGGATTTCTTTCCTACATCCTCACCCCACTCCTATTCTGGCCTCGGCCATAGATGCCTGAAGGCAATAAATAAAATTTAAATTCTATTGAACACGTACGTATACTAGCAATTACAACTATTCCAAAACAAGGGTTCAAAGAAATGAGTGTATAACCAGTAAACAACAAAAAACAGGTTTATTTAATCCAATACATTTAGATAGTTAGCATCTTTCCCCAATCTTTGGGGTAAGGTACTACTTCACCTGTTTCCCACCACACACATGAATTCTTTGTGGTACCGTCTAAGCAAGTACTTCTCAGTCAAAATTACCCAACTAAAGTTCATCTGCTCTTCTGTCATGGAGTTTAGTCTGATCCTAAACAGTTTAATTACAAAAGCGTTTTAGAGGAAATTATTTTTAGGTAGAAAAAGATATATTTTGATTTTAAAGAACTTGCTTTAGTGGGACCGATTGGCGAAAACATTTCAAAGAATTGTGCACTTTTTCATAAAATCATGACATTACCATAATGAACGGGCCTACCTAAAACGTCATTTTAAGAAATTGATGCACTTTGAAATTGGTGTAGGAGTCCCAGAAATCCAAAGTAGTGCCCAAGATTTAAAAAAAAATAATTATTGAACATAGTATTTGAGTGATTTTCAGATTTCCTGTATAATTTATGGTACTGAACGGAAATTAAGATCCTTCTATCATTAACCACATTTAAGTAACGGTAAAACGTTAATGGTTAAGCTACTACGGAAAGCTCTTTAAACCAAGATGGCGGTCATTTAGTCAAATATCTAGTTATTGACAGACTTAATTACTTTTCTTGTTCATATACTTTAATGTTGTAACTTTGTGAATCTCAATTTAAGATCAAGGATGTTTATCGATTTAATTCAATGATTCTCCAAATCCAAAATGTCGTCCATTAATTCAAATATCTGTATTTATGGTTAGATGTAGTTGTGTTTAGATGCTGATCTCCTCAATATGAATTTCAGACCATTGAAATATATTCACCAGTTTTAATTAACCCAAGTATCCATGAAATCCAAGATGGCAGCCATTAATTAAAGTGTCTTTATTAATGATCACATTTGATTGAAGTGTTGTGGCAGTTAGTGAAACTAAAGCGAATTTAAATATTGGGACATCTAGTATTTGCGCCATGTAGCCCATGCGTTAACGCCTCAGCAAAAGCAGGAGCGAGCTGACATCTGAGGTTCCCTGTTCACTCGTCACAGATTGGATCCATTTCTGAGCCTAATGACGACAGAGGATGACAAGTGAGTCCTCTACCATAACATTACACGCAAACGCCAGTGGGTACCAACCGGGGGTGCAGGAACTATGCCAAACCAGGAACTCCATTCTTGTAAAAAGATGGTGAGTGTTTGATGAGATATCCGTGGGATAATCCATTTTGAGCTGTTGCCACATACCAGACCATCACTGCAGATGCCTACTTTTAGCAGCTTAAACACCTACGGGCTGCATTGTTGGAGAAACGTCCTGCTCCGCTTAATTGCAAGGGTATGCTCATCCACGGTGATAACGTGCACCCACACAGAACAAGAAGAACCTGATCTGAAAAATTCCCCCATCCAGCGTTGTTCCAGATCTTGCACTAATAGACTACTGTGTTTTTCGCAGCCTGCAAAACCACCTTCCCGATAAAAAAAAACCTGCAAAATAAGGAAGGCGAACAGTGGCCCAGTTCTTTGCCTCCAAAACCGGTGACTTCGATCAGCGGGGAACTCAACAACTGGTTGACAGGTGGTAGAGTGTTGTGGAGCCCGACTATTTTCCTGACTAATGGTAGTATTCCAGGTAAGTTATCGTTCTTTTCCTCACTGAGCAAACTTACGACATTACTTATGGGATAAGCTGATAAAATGCTTGCTCAATGAAGGAAAATGATGATGGAAACAACTGATCAGTAGTACAGTTATCTTCTTTATGGCCACCAGAATCGTTGGCAGTTTACCATTTACGAGAATTTCAGCGACGTCAAAACCGTCAAAGGTGTGATATATCATAAAACCTATATATCCATTAACAGATTTTTAATCCATAATTTATTTTACCATTTACTGCTAAGTTCCGGTGCAATGCGTGTAAAATCTCGTTCTTTAACCCTAACCATCATGCAAGACCGAGCCCAAGTCCTCCCAAGTAGCAAAGGCTATATTTAAAGCATCTAAACATAGCCTCTTTATATTATATATAGTTTCTTTCACTTTCTTCGAATTTCCAAAAAAAGTTAGTGCGACCAGAATGTTAGTTTTGATACGTGCATACTACCATTTCAGCTACAATCAAGAGCTACCAACTTTTCTTTTCGTGTGAAACAGATCAATTGTCAAGTTCTACTGCGATATCATGTTACAACGAAAGTTAGTGCGAACGGAACAATAGTTTCATATAATATTTAGTTTCTTTCTCTTCCCCTCAAATTGGAAAAAGTTAGTTGTATGTATTGCGCCAAATCTATTTCAAATTCATATATATATATATATATA